>CM074963.1:4340199-4386775 GCA_037577455.1 Pangasius macronema
AATATTTTCCCTGGTCTTAAGATTTTGTTCAGGAGTGTATATTAAAAGTAGAACACGACCAAGCAGAGTATAAATATCACAGAACACTGTCTATAGGTGTGAATGAGCAATGGACTGGCTTCCAATCTGGGGTGAACCCCAACCCAGTGGTCCTGGGATAGGCTTTCCTTCCCTGAAAAGGATAGAGTGAGGAATGAATGAATGAATGATTATTATTATTATTAGAAGTAGTAGTAGTATATATTACATAGATAGATAGATAGATAGATAGATAGATAGATAGATAGATAGATAATCATTAGCTTAAACATTTTCAAACGCTGTCTTTGAGCTCAGGTAAAAAAAAAGTACTCTGCGCAATACTATCAGACTCTGTGCTATTTTATAAGGAGACCTTCCTAGTTCCCTCATCAGCTATGACGCATCAGGATGCTTTAACGTGAGTTTGTTTAGATTTCACAACAGCGTGTAATTGTCTTATTAATGAGCTGTGCATGGTGGGGTTCTCACGTGTCGTCGCCCCCCCCTGTGTGTGTGTGTGTGTGTGTGTGTGTGTGTGTTAAGCAGAGCTCGGCTGGCGTGCGTAATTGTCGGCGCTCACAGCCACAGGCCGGGAGCAGGAAGGGGGCTGAGCCTTTAGCACGGAGAGTAAAGAAGAGAAGAAGAGGAGGAGGAGGTGGAGGAGGAGGAGATCAAGCAAGGATTCTTAAATGTGCAGCTGGACTTTCAGCACTTTTAAAGCACCGCGCTCTCTTCCTCTCCAAAGACCCCTCAATCCAAGTGAAGTACAAGGTTTTTCCTGCATTAAACCACTGTATCGGGTTTATTTTAAAGGTACGCTTAGACGCTTAGTTTTCTCTGTGAACAAATCCCGTTTTGAGGAGACACTTGGACTTTTTTTATTTTTATTTTTTTTTAAATCGCAACTTTTCAGGAGTTCTTTCCAAAACAAACGGGATTCCCTAGACTTGCTGACACGTCCTTAGGCTACTTTTCTGGGACTCGTAGGTTAGTGTATGGACTGAGACTTTTACAGAGAAGTACACTGTCTGTTGGATGCAGTCGTACATGTACGAGAAAGCGATGGCACCCGAGACGAGAAACGGCGGCACCGCGACGTTCAGCAGCAACGGCACCGGCAGGAGGAAGCTGCTGATAGTCCTGGATATCATCTGCCTTCTTTTAGGTGAGTGCTGCAGCCGTGCGTAAAGAACAAGCTGAGCCACCACAGGGCTTAGAGAATTAGATGCAGACTTGCAAAGAGAGAGAGAGAGAGAGAGAGAGAGAGAGAGAGAGAGTTTATTTTAATCTATTAGTATTTTATTTTGTCTTTTTATTTTATTTCTCATGTTCATATACTACCTTTCCTTTGTGCTTGCTTTGGCACTACAAATGTATAATTATTTGTCATGACAATAAAGCACATGAAAACTGAAAAACTGACAGACAGAGAGAGAGAGAGAGAGAGAAAGAGCGATTGTTTTTATTTTGTTTTGTCTTTTTATTTGAATTCTCCACTTTTTACACTACCCTTCCTTTGTGACTTGATTTGGCTAAACAAATATAAAAAATTTTCTCATCCCAATAAAGCACATGAAAACACACACACAGAGAGAGAGAGAGAGAGAGAGAGAGAGAGAGAGAGAGAGAGAGAGCTTCATTAGGCGGCGCTTTTATTGTTATAGTGCATCATTCCCTTGAAATGACCCTAAACAATACCCCAAGTTCTGTCTTTTGATATTTAAATCTATATACAGCGAGATCCCTGGTGCAACGTGCGAATCTCTCTCGGCAGTCTTACACTTTTGATTCCTGACACTTGTGAAGGCTGTCGTTGGCATTGTTATCTCGTTAAGCAGATGTAAGTGCCGTTATAAACAGTCTTATCGCGGGAATAGGGGCTGGGCACACAATGCACTGCTAGTGCAATGTTTACTTATTGTTAAATGGAGGCTAATAACGCGTATATGACAGTTGTATGATCATAAAGAGTGTTATAATGTGCTGTGTTGCGCTCTTAAAGCTTTCTTTGGGGTTTGTGAGGGTTGTTTTGCGCATCTCTTTCTACACGCATCTTTACAATCTGCCTTTAAAGCCCAACACCTACAGGTTAGGGATATAATCACTTTCAGCAACTTTAAAAACAAAACAAAACAAAACAAAGGGTCTGTGCGAGTTTAAGAGTTCTGTCCCCCTTCCGACTTTGCTCAAGATCAAGCTCTTATTCTTGATGTTTGATATTTTAAAGTTGGGAAGGATGCTCTTCTCTTACTGCGTCTGACATTAAAACCCACACACGCGCAAGTTTTTTACAAAGATAAAGGATGAACACATCGGATGAAAACGAGCGTACGTGTCCGGTTGCGAAAAGTAGTCTGTGCGTGGACGACTGTCTACATTCTGTTTATATGGTGTGGGAACAGAAATGTGGCTTTGTGCATGTATATTGTGTCTCTGACTACACGACTGCCAGGTTGAGTTGACTGCATCCATCAGTCAATTATCACTAAATTGAAAATTTTAAAGTGACTAAACAAAACTACTACTATGATTCATCTACCAGCACAGGAGCATCTTATCCCCTGTCCAGGAGGATTACAAATAACCCAAAAGGAATGGGAAATCATTTAGTCTGGCTGCACTTCAGGGCTGCTGTTTGGAGGGTGTTGACGGCCGATTCGCTTCGTTATTGTCTGAGTGCCTGAAAAGCATCACAGTGCTGTAAGCAGTTCCCTAATGTCAGTCAGCGTTCAGGACTCTGGGACAAACGTTACCCCAAAGTTAGACTATACATTCTATCTTCCTCAAATGTCAGCCTTTAGATGGCCTTCAGCACATTTACAAACTTTAACACAATGTTAAAATTGCACTTAGGATTGGGCTTTGGGATTGCAAACATATTCTGTTGCAAATGTTATGCATTCACTGTGCTGCCCGAACATTATACATCCAAATCCAGCATTATACAAACGCAAGTCTGTATTCAGAGCTCTGGGATTAGCAAACATGAGGCCAATGGTATACGCTCTACAAATCCCTTTCTTCAGCTGCCTTGCCTCTTTTCAAACCACTACACTGCATCATATCACATTTCTTTTAGAGTGGAGTCACCGGTTCACGGGAAGACCGGAAAAACAAACACCTTACACTCCTTTTTACCGTATTTACACACAAAAAACTCTTCGTCAGCAACACTTTTTTTTTTTTTTTGGAGGGGACTCATGCTTAAACCATTGCCATTGCTGACCCTTCAGCATGCAACTGCTGTTGTACTCACAAAAGATAAGCCAGAGAGAAGAAGGATGGGATTTCTTTTGCATTTGTGCATTTGATAGACTGCTATTTGATGCACAGGCACCTTGAGACATTTTGTAATAGTTGCTGTAAGTCCAGGATATGGATTATAACTCTGAACACAATGCAGTAACCCCTCCAGTCCCCCCTCCTTTCCTCTTTTCCTAGTTGGAAGATAATGAAAACATTGACACAGTTTGCTTTACATGTACTTTCAAACAAGACTTTTATATGTGGTTCTTGTCAACGGCCTTACGGTATTTTTGGTATACCTCATTTAGAGGACAAATTAGCCTTAAGGAAGAGGTTAATTCGATATCGTCACCCATCAACGTTGTGCATCAAAGCGGGATACGAACGAACATTCTCTTTGTGATGTTAAAGACAGGGTGGTTGCTCTCCTTTATGTTGTGGGGTGGAGGGTGTTGTGAAAGCGAGGAGACTCATTAAGATGGAGACTTGGGGAAGGGGGGGGGGATGCGAAGTTGTGGGCCACTTGAAGAATGTCTGATTGAATGGGCTTTGTTCGTGCGATGCTGGATGCTTGGGGTTCCATCTGTTTAATGCTGCCTCGCCTGAATCTCCGCTTTACTCTCACTCTCTACAAAATGCCTTATACCTAGTAGTAGAGAGTCAAAGCAACTGTACTTGTGGTCAAATTTTGACCCCATGACCAGTGATAGAATGGAACTTGCTGCCATTTATGAGCAGAGTGAAGACGAATCTGCAAATGCGAGCAGTCAGATAGATCACTGACTGAGAAGCCTCACCTCCCGCTGAGCTCCACCAGAGAGAGTGAAGCGCAGGCTGGCCCAATTAGCATACAGTAGTGCACTAAAGCACAGGAGATGCGTCCTTGGTGAACACTCCCATATTCCCCCCTACCCCCAAGGGGGTCATAGTGGGGGGTTACACACATTCCGGTACATGCCACAGCCACCAAACAGGCATTCACCCTCTCCTTCTCTCATTCGTTATTTGTGTTGCTTTGGTGAGGCTCCTTAATCCCCTTTTACTCAAGAGGGAACAGTGTAATTGGTGGCATTAGCCTATAATGCTCATGGCTGTGTAACTGTGAAAAAAACCTATCTTGCTTATCTACATTCGGTCTCCACTGTAACTTCCTTTGGGATATTTGTTATGGAGAGACTTGCTTGTTGGTGCCTGTCGCAGGAAGCCACCTTCTAAAATTGGCCCTCACCTAAGCGCCACTGTGCTTCAATGACTTTCCTCAAGCACACAATGGAGCTGGGATGCCATTCAAGGCAGGATGGAGCCCAAGCACGCTCTGTGCATTTTAAGATGGCTCACCAGAATACAACACACATTGAGCCAACTTTTACTCCAGTAAGCTGCAAGGAAATATGGAAGCGCTAACACTAACTGTTGGCTTGTTTATGCATGGAGATGGAAGGGGTGTCTGTGTGCAAAGTGGTGAAGAGTGCTCCAAGTTAAAACAACACCAGAACCACCTGGCACTCGCTTTTTCATCCACCTGGCCTAGTGCATGATCAAAGTGAATAAGAAAGAATTTGGCTCTCTTGATTTTGGCCATTTATAACTCCTCTCTGAAGTGTGACATTCCAGAAAGGGGGTGGCCGGCAAAGTTATAGCGTGTTGGAGAGCCCACTGGAGATGCACTCATTTCGTGTACCTGTGTTATCCTCTCGTTTCCCAGAGGTGCACACACAGCCACGTGTATAAATATTTTCCAAGATTTCTCAAATGCCTGGTCCCCGGTCAGCATAGCCCCTGCTCTTACTCTGACATCTGGTGTAATTTTTTGGCTCGGGTGTCTACAGAACCAAACTCAGGAAAGGGTGGGAAGAGGAAAAGGTCGTCTTGCTCTCTCTCTCTCTCTCTCTCTCTCTCCACCCCTTACTTTCACTCTTTGCCCTAGATGTGGCCAGCTGTGCTGTGAAACATAATCCCTCTCTTTTTCCAGACCATTTCCTCAAGTGCAAAGCCTCTCGGTCTCATTGACTGGGTCATAATTGCAACTCAAAGCTAACATAGTATTCAGGAAAACCTACCAAGCCCAAGACTGATTAAGTCCTCCTGCGCTAACACCGCATCTACGTCCACTGCGGCAGGAATGTTTCGTCAGAGATCGCACTAATGTTACACTTCATAGTTAAAATGTTACATGTATGTTTGACAAGCAGTCCATCTTAATTTTAGACAAGCCTGGAGAAGTTCTCTGCTAAGGAGTTTCACCAGCAGGCAAGCCGAGCAGGCAGAAAGTGGAGCTATATTCCTCTTTGTATAGTTAAACATCTATTATATTCTCAGACATGGTGCCAGGATGTTTGGCATGTTTTTACAGGCTAAGCTGTATGTTTGCAAATGTACACAGAGCTTGTGCGAGCCAGGCGCCGACTGGATGAGCAGTGCTAAGGACTAGGTGACTCTCATGTGTACACGTCAGAAGCCACTATCCACTGGGGCAGGACAAAAAGCTGTGATTGTGGTCAGCTGAGTGGGCCGGGACGCGTGAGGGCCATAATTTACGAATGGGAAAGAACAGCGTTGTTTAGAGAGCACAAGAGAGAAGGAGCAGACGAGTTTCCTTCTAGAAAGAAGTTGGAACACAGCAAAGCCACCAGCTGGCCATGAGATCCTGTCCATGTTGTATGTCAGTGAATAATATTGAACGGCAGCCTTTCAGTGTCCTCACATATTTCCAATTCAGCTGCACCAGTTTAATATAAATTACATTGTAGCCTGGTCTGAACATAAATATTAACTGTGGAGCCTGTATTGCCATCAATCTGTCATCCAGTGCACGGAAATTAAATTAGCTTTGTTCTAACTTGTCATTATATACCACCATATTAACTTCAGTCTGCAACTGAACTTCAAAACTTACATCAATATGTATGAATCAATATTTACTCTCTGTACATAGATACAAGTGCTTAACTTGAATTTGAATTCAGATTATTAAAACTAGTTCATGTCATGAGACAGATGTTAATACCAAGTGTGAACTGTCTTAAATGTTGACGTCACTGTAGGCAGTGTATATTCATGGAAAGCGCATGTAGATGGAGTCAAATTAGGTGATGCCAGTGATGGTTATGTGTGAACTGTGTGTGTGTGTTGGGATCAGTAGAGTCATTTAGTCTCCCTTCCACACACACTCCATAAACCACACCATCTGAGTGACACCCACAACCCACTAATGGGTCTGTCAAATTGTAGGGCTTAGACTGCACCAGTATACTGTCTGTATGTTTGTGGCTGATTTCCAAGGTGGCTGGTCAGGTGATTTACTTAAAGAGCCCGGGATTTATTAGACAAACCGGAGTGCCTGACGTAGCAATTAGAAGCAAATGTTTGTCTTACAGCTGTGTGTGTGTGTGCGTGTGTGTGTGGTGATGTTATCAAATCCTATAACAGACATCAGGGAAGCAATGTAGTGATAACATGCCTCTGGCTTTTGTTAAATGCGTCAGAGTGTCTGTTTTCTAGCGAGGCTGTGTTATCAGCCAACAGTTGACCAACACCATATGCATTTCTCTCCTTTTACTGCCATCTAACTGTATTCAAGAACAACAGGAGCAATCCATGTAATCAGCTGTTGTGTTTAGGATATACTGTAACAACCCCCTCCTAGCTTTGTTTGCAACTTTTCCATGGAGACACAAATAATTTGCTTAATTGCAGTGAGATTTATTGCGTTTTATTGTCTCTCATTGGCCATCTATAATCCATTGTTTTAGCAAATGAGGCATTGTGTGTTTGTTTGTTTGTTTGTGTGAGTGTGGGATAGTAAGTCCCTGCTTAACCCATTTAGCCCTGTATAGAACAATTTCTCTCAGATTCGTGAACTTATTTATAATTCCAGGGTGCTTTCAGGAATGTGATCTTGTGGACGCTGGTGTGTGCTTGGAAGTGTATATTCTGAAATGAGATTTCTGGAATCCTGTGTGGGCATCTGTTAAACAAACCGCATCTATGTCCCAAAGGCCAAGGACGACCTCACTCGCCCCCTCTCCCTCTTCTCCCTTTCTGTCTTTGGTTAAAGTCTGGGTGTTCTGCATTCCTGTGTGTGTGTCGAGCTGTCCTGTGTGTAAAGCTCCATCACCTCTGGGTCAGTCACTGGGCTTCACACTCTTATACGTCTTCCAAGAAAGAGGCAAGAATATAATAATGGATAATTAACAGGCTGTCATGCTTTAACTGAACTCTGAGAATTCTATTCAGTGAGATTAAGCTAGACTGTTATTTAATTGGAAATGCGGTGTCACTTTGGCATGTAAATGCATCGATGTGTGTGTGTGTGTGTTTGTTTGGGTGGTGAGGAGGTGTGGAGGGCAGAGATGCTATGAATAAGCGACCAACTACAAACACTCATTTATTACTGTTGCAGTAAAGAATTCTGACAGATATAAATAGTTTTTTTTATGTATTTGCCAGAATGCATTCATGTCTACTTGTTACTATGTGTTTCAGTGTTTTCTTAGTCAAGCTGGTATTTGTGTGTTATAAAAAGCTGTGGTTTTCTGAACTTAACCACAAAGAGGAAGTGGAAACAATTAAAAAGAACCTCAACAGTTTTTCCCCCTCGAACAGGAAGTTGTCTATTACTTTACCTCATATCATATATTCACCCTCTCTGCGTTTATTTGGAACGTTATTACATTAAAATGTTTTTTTTTTCTGCTTAAGGAAACCTGTTGTTCTGAATGGGATGTGATGTGATGAATGTGATGATCCTGTACAGCTGATATATTCAAAATCATTCCAAATAATGTAATGGACAGCTGTTAACATCATCCTGCTGATCTAATTAGTGCCTTGGTTGGCAATTTGATAGTAAATATGAATTTGTTGATATCCAGCCACTAATTCCTGGGACAGTGCGGCAGGTGTTGATGAAGAGAGCATGCAGTTTGATGAAGTGGGCTGCTCAGTGCAATGGAGAACTGAGCTAGACTAAGAAACAGGATTGTGTTGCTATATCAAATTATATTTCTCGTTGTTATTAAGCGGTAAAAACAACACTTCACAATGACATCGATTTAGTCAGTGTGTAGCTGCACACCAGTTTAAAAAAAAGTGTATACAGGATATTCAGATATATTTTGATATTTATTTAGTATTACCTAGGTTAAAGTTTGTTTTGTATTTATTCTTCATATATAATGAAATTTCCTAAAATCTGAGACTCTGAGAGAGAATTTTGGACTCTTTCGGATTCACACATGGATTAAACTGAAACATTCACCTCCAGACCCACACACATGTTAACACACTCCAATCCAGACATGCAAACACATCTGTTTTCATGCCACATATCTAAACTGGGTCTAAATGTAGCTTTAGTTGTCTGCATAACATGAGTGTAGAATTGCTATGTATAGGCATGGTTACAATTTTCTGACCACAGCAGACACTCTTTCAGTCTGTGTAGCTTAAGGGGAACATGGGATCTGGCGCAGATGCTGAGAAGTTAGGCAGTGGATTTTGGAAATTTAAAACAAACCTTTATTTCATGCATTTATGTGAATTATTTAGCTGAAGGCAGCTCATTGGGCCAGAAACTAGCTACAGGGCTAGAGACATTAGGTCACAAACGAGAGGGTTTTCAGGCGTTTTTTATTCCATTGACTCTTCCTGGTCTGATTAGTGAAGCGATAACATGGCTTGTTTATGAAAAAAAAAAAGTCGATGATGATTACAGAATGTTTAAAGATAGTTTGTTCTCCTTACGTCATTGCAAGTTCAGATCTAATCTGTATCATCTGTTCAGAGCCCAGGAAGCACCATAAGGAAACAACCACCACACTTCGAATTGATGAGTCTTATTTATAGGCACGAATGAGTCACAAATGGTTAAGCATTAAAAGATAACTACTGTTTCCTTTCCGCCATGTTAGCTGTTATTTGGACCTTTGTAAGCCAGGAAGTGGATCTTGAAAATTTTAAGTTGAATATTCGTATTTTTCCTATATTTATTTGAAAGTTATCGGTTGCTGGTGTGAATGCAGGGAAAGGGGAAGCGGTGTAGGTGTCAGTGTTGTGCTGATGTGTTTACATATTATTAGCTCTTAGAAATTCATTGAACACTACTGAAATATAGGTTTATAAGTACATACATCTGGCCAAATGCTTCTCAGTGTTGACTGTTTGCGAACACACGAGGCTCAGATGTGACTTGTGACTCAGCAGGAACAGCAGAAAGCTCTATACACTCTGACAGTAGAAGTCCAGTAGAAGTCCACGATGGACCATATTAGGGCTTTTAGCAGCATGATTTAAAAGTCTCCTGTCTCTTATTTTGACATGTTAGGCTATATTATGAGCCTCCTTCTTTTTTTTTTAGGGAAACCACAGTAAATGATGTTTACGCACACCCACGTCCCCTCTTAGGTAAACACATCGCTGCCTGGTGTACAGTAAGCTCTACGCGTAGTGGGTGGGATACGGATCAAAAAGGTGAAATAACAGAGCAGCTTCAAGGCGATGCAATGTGAAAATGTGCTGCATGTGATTTCCCCTAAACATGGACAATTTCTAAATATAGATCAGTATCCAAATATAGATGAATTAACATGGTTGGATTTGACGTGCTACCAGAAATCAAAACATGTACATCCATACATATATATATATATATATTTATATTTATATATATATATATCCTCTATCAACTGGGCAGCACTAGACGATGCTGCACACCATGTGTGCATATGCGCAAAGGCCAGGACTAGGCGCTGATATTCTGTGAGCAGAAATTGTTGCGTGTAAGCACGTTTTTCACTCCACAGTGAATCCTGCGTATTGAGGCACTAAGAACGCTGAGCTTAGCAGCTTGCACAGACAATGCTGAGTGGCCCTGTGTTTGTGTGACAGAGACAGTTAGAGACAGAGGAACGGTAGCTCTTACTCATAGTACTCATACACACGTAGGACAAACAAATCATCACTGAGCTCTAAGGATAGCACACATGCAAGAGGATCACACAACACCAAAAGTCTCTGTGTTAATCTTTTAAACACTAGTGAAGCTAGTTAAGCTACAGTGAATTTAGATGGAGTCAGTTATCTGTGTAATTGCTGATAATCCAGCTGAAATCAGGCTTTTTTGTTATTAAGACTGAACATTGCAATTCCAGGGATTAATTTATATTGTACATGGACTTACATATACTTACCTACTTTTAAGCTCTAGTTTATAAAGTGTGGATTTCTCCACAGAAATCGTCATTTCAGCATCATGTGTGTGTGTTTGTTTATATAAGGGTCCCATCGGTACGTCTCCTTCGTCCTGTCTCCTACACATCGTCCCTCCGGTGTGTAAAACCTCAAGTGTCAAGTATCCTGAGGGGTCAGCTAGATCATGGATTTGAGTTTGCAGTGATGGTGCGCCAGACATCGTGCATGTGTGTGTTTTGGAAATTCCAAACCAGCTTGAAAAGCACCTCTGACTCCTGAAGAATGCCACACAGTGCGGTCTAGTACCAGGGAGCAAGTGCAGCGCCATATTTATAAAGCACGCTGTCATAAAGTCACACACAGACACTTGTAGCTCTAAATATACAGACACAAAAGATGGATGTAAAAAAGTCGGTCTCCCCTTTCTAATCCTGCCACCTCTCTCTCTCTCTCTCTCTCTCTCTCTCTCTCTCTCTCTCTCTCTCTCTCTCAGTCTCTCTTCCCTCCCTATATCCTCCTACCCTGAGTAATTAATGAACTTTTCCTCTAGAGTTCCCCTTGTTCCCAGCAGCAGTCTCTCTCTCTCACTCTCTCTCTCTCTCTCTGATTGTATTCTGTTGCTCTGGCACAGGCGGATGAGGTCTGGCAGAACTCTCGTTCTCCGCAGGGCCATTCCCACAGCGTGCTGTATTCTTTCACTCACAGCCCCTCCACACACCACCCCTCTCTGGGAGTTCGGACTGGGATTCGACCCCTGACCCCTGGGCCTCTCCTCCAAATGATCGCCATTGACAAACCAATCAGGAGAGCTGAAACCTAAATTCAACACAAACCCCTTCTCTGTGTGGAATACTGATGCCCCTGCGAGGCTAAAACGCTGAGCTAAAGGGCTAATATCTGCTGTCAGTTATGCCTTCAAGCTGAAACCCTCCTTTTCTGTTCACTACTTTCGTTACCCAAATGACAAGAAACACGGGTCAAATAAGGAAAAAATATCGTCATGTAAACCTATCAAATTAAATTGTTTTTAACTCTCTCTTTCTCTCTCTCTCTCTCTCTCTCTCTCTCTCTCTCTCTCTCTCTCTCTCTCTGTCTGTCTAATGTGACCAGGACTAAACACATGATGACATCATAAACACTATTTTAGCTGTACACCATAGCAAAAAATGTATTGCTGTAAAATTTTTAATGAGTCATTGAAGCAGCAGACTAACTGGCTGACTTATCAGTTTGACACATTTCCTTTATTCAGACAGCGCCAGGCTGTTAGTAGGCTGATGTTATAGGTGTCACAGGAACTGCTGGGAACATATTTCTCCATATCAAGCTGTGCGTAAGTGCACAGTCCCCCTCAGGCAAAGAACCGTTATGTGAGAGGGAGGTGCAAGTGTCATTCTTTTTTTTTCTGACGCGAGCTAGCATTGCAGGTTATAATTACAGTTAACTGCTGATCTTTAAATGATGGGTGGGTTGCTGCTTGTTTATTAATCTGTCACCAAGTCTATTTAAAAGGGGTCTAGCAGCGAACAAGTGGTATCATCTGCTTTCACTAGCGGATAGTGAGCATCTAACGTCACTTTATACATATGAATCACTTGTGAGAAGTGACAATCGTACTATAATGAGTAGAATTATAGAATGTAAAAACATACCACTAAGTGTCCTTACTTACTCCTTTAGTTACATAAGTTTAGTCTGCTAATCTGCCGTTCCTACAGTTAAGTCATGCTCTCAGTTCTCCACAGTCTTCCAGCTTAAGTACATGAGATATATTAAGCACTCTAGCTGCCAGGGCATGGACACTTAGATGCTCTGATTGGCTCTGATAGATGCCTCTTATCTTTCATGCCATGGTCACTGTCACTTCTTGACTTGTTCCAAGGTCATGACAAACATCTTGTGTACTTGTGTTTAATTTTTCTCTTCTTATCTTCTTTAGGCTTTCAAGCTCTTGAGTTATTTCTTACTTAGCACCATCCCACTACAGGTCTGACCCATGATCTCTGGCCCTCCGCTGATCTGTCTTAATGCTGTCAACGATGGCGTTGTGGGTTTAACAGAACCTCTGACCCAAATGTGTGCGCATCCGCATATGGTGCATGCGGGTGCGCTGTTGATAGACTCCCCAGCTAAAGGCTTTGACCTTTGTACTCTTCTCTTTCCCCAATCATTCTGTGTGTGGGTGTGAGTGTGTTTTCTTTGTGGCATGTCAGAGCACATATAAAGGATTTCCTCAGCAGGACGCCTCACAAAGCCTCGCTCCCTTTCCCGAGATGCACTTGTCATCTAATAATGATTGATCTTGTTATAATGCTAATTTGACTATTGAACTTCCGAGTGCTCAATGCTAAAGAGGTGAAATCCTGACAGTTTTGTCAAACCTGTCAGTCCACGATGGGCCAGATTCACACACTCATTCACTGCTTTGAGCTCAAGATTTCTTACCGGGGATCCTGGAGATGTGAAGTTGCGCCACTGTGCCAGCTCATCATATAAACCTGACTAATCAAATTGTATTCCAAGCAGGTGGGATATTTTCCACGTCATGTATAATGTGGAAAAAAAAATAGTGGATAGTTTAACATGGAAAAAATGAGTGGATAAACCAGGGGCTTTCCCATCTTTATACAACCTGGAAAATAAAGATGAGTCCTGGCTAGACCACTGATTCATAAATTCACCTAAATGCACGTCATAGGTGTTGCTCCATGCTGGTGCCAAACCACATAACCACGCAGTATTCTTGATTTGCCTAACTGATGTTTATCAGATGATCCGCATCACACACACACACANCACACACACACACATTTGTCTGTCATATTGCTTGCTTAGACTTGATGTTTAGAACTTCCTCACTTCCAGCAAAGCATCGTATCTGATAAGGCATGTCCCTGCACTAATTTCTTGTGTAAAACAGTCATTCTATCATGTTATATTGGTATCTCTGATGTCTGGAGCTTTAGGCGACCCATGACGGCTGTCTTGCCTGCTCTCTGTTTCTGCTGCGGGAAACTGTGTACCCACATCAAAATTCCCCTTGCATTACTGCATGCTGCCACCCACTTTTTGATTGTTGTTGTATGCTTGTGTGTGGTATGTATATGTAGTTTGGCTTCCCCAAGATGAAACCCTAGTGCATTTTGACTCCAGATGATTTTCATTAGGCTCTAACTGAGCGATCAGTCTAGGGCAGCTCATTGACTGAACTGTTTATGCCAAGCAAATCTGGGGGCCCTTGGGAAATTGCTCTTCTCTTCTCAGGTTCTCTTATGACACACAACCTGATGGTTTCACATTTGTTAAAATTAGAGTGCTGTCAAACTTTGTCCTCTTAAAAAAAGTTCCTCAGGGTTTGTTTGGATGGCCAAGTTCTTTGTAAAGAACTTTGTAAAGCCGTCCTACTTTTCGACGAAGGAAAAACTCTAATGAAAGGTTCTGCATTGGACTTTAAACCAAACCAAAGAACCTAATAGATTGCTAAATGAAACCTTTGTTTCTTAATAGTGTAGGAAAGCCCAAAGTTTGAGTCTCTGTCCATTCAGTATCCTCTCTGTGAACTCCTCAACGCAAAACATATTTATTCTTCTTTGATTTATCACCCACAGAATTTAGGTGCCTTGTGTTTAGTTAAGAGAAACAGAGAGAGAGAGAAAGATAGAGAGACACTAAGGCAAAGTGGCATGAGACTATTATTTATGAGCCTGTTTCGTTTGAAGCCCTACAGCTTCTGTCCTGTGACGCAAATGAGCCCAGGCATGAGGAGAGAATTAGGGTTAGGGAAAGAGAAGGGGATCATGTGTGTGTGTGTGTGTGTGTGTGTGTGTGTGNTGTGTGTGTGTGGAGGGGAGGGACAGAATCTCCACATACCAGCAGTCTCTCATGGTGATGGCATGATGGGCTGAACAATTCCAGGCTGGCATAGTGTGGCTGGCAGTGTGGGCATATACAGAGAGCCTTTCATCGACATTTGGTGGAAAGGCACACATACACACACTCACACTCTTTTCAGGCCTATTTAGGCTTTGTAGTAGATCCTCTGCATTCTCCCATGCTGCAGTTGGGCTTATTTTTAAGGCTCAGTAAGGGGTCAATGCCCTGCCACTGGAGTTCCCACATGCACTAAAGCTATGATTGCTTTTCTCCAGCTATCTTTCGCTCACTCCAACTCTCACTCTTTGGCTGACAAGTGAAAGTTTTCTTTCTCTCTTGCTTTCTATCTCGTGCTCATTTGCATCATAATTTCAGTGTGCATAGAACCACACAGCAATGTGATGGAAATTTCTGATGGTTTGATTCAAGGTGGTGCTTCTCTGCTTGCCAAGAACTTTGTTTGCCCTTTTGCATTTGTGGAGGATGGAAATGGAGACACAAACACTCTTATCCATGTGCATCTTTGCGCCCTGCCTATGATTGATTGATTGCAGGCCGTTCTTTCTAGTCTATTTGACACAGGTATTGGAAGAATCCAGACATGTCTGTGAAGTATCCATACCAGTGGGTGTTTCCCCAGCTCACAACCTGTTCCCATGAAGTCCCCCCAACTCACCAGCCCTCACCAGTAGTTTACCTTACTCCTAAATGCGCTTCCTAAGGACCCTACACAATGTGTTTACGCAGGTGAAGCCCACAACTGAAGCCTTAAAGAGCTGCCATGCTCAGCTGATTAAAGAGTCAAAAAGACAGGCAGGAAAAGTTCAGCCATGTTGTGGTGATACAGAATATATTGAATACCAACTCATGCGTATGAATTATTCCAGGACTGGGATTTAAGAAATCCTGAATGTCATTTTGCATCAGGGTTTCGAATGGTGGTGCATGCATTTTTGAGGTCAAGATTTTTCTTGCCAAAGGGAGTTCAAACTTGACTTTCAAAGTACTTCCAAATGAACGTTGGCTGTTACTCATGGGCCTGTGTGTTTCGCCCCTCTCTCTAGCCACACAAACCCAGAACGCTACCTTATCCTGGCCTTTCTTGCCATCCCAAAAACCGTTCCAGACATTTGGGTGGCCAATGTAAGCTTAGCCTTGTTTTTCTTGCTATTCACACATTTTACAACCTTTCATACAAGTCTTCTTAAGAGCTCCCACTACGGTTTTGAACCGTTTGCGTTTTCTTTGCTTTGATTTGGAAATGTAGATTTATTTTCCCTGCGTGACAGCTGACGTGTTTTGCAAATGTGACGTTTTAACGATGTTAACGAGTAGCCCATTCCCTTCCTTCAAAAAAACACAGTGGGATGAGAACTTTTCTTAAATGTACCTTATAGATCTGGTTATTTATTGGGCATGTATGGTAAACTTCTGTGCTGTTGGTATGGCTTTGTGGTATATCTAATTAGCTTAGCTGCATCTGTCCACCCCTTATTTACGAATCCTCTCTTTAGAAATCTTATTAGTTTCGGGTCTCGAGTCAAGTAATTCTTTTAGTATGGACCACTAAGAGTGGTACCAGACGCATATTAGACAGCTTTTAACTAATCATTTGGATTAAATCTGAACTAACTACAATCAAACAGAATTTGGTAGATGAGTACACTGTAAGAAAAAAAAAGTTCTTTGGATGGATAGAGGTTGTAGCTTCCTAAACTAGTTCTACCTGGAACCTTTTCAGAAATAAATAAATAAATAAATAAATGAATGAATGAATGAATGAATGAATGAATGAATGAATGAAGCAAGCTCCGCTTAGAGGAACAAACTAAAGAAAAAGAGCATTTTCTTTCCAAGAGTGTTGTTCGTTTTATTTATTTATTTTTTTTGAAGTGCTCTCTCAAGTATAGTTTATTTAAAGGATTTTAGCTAATGCTATTTAGAAGCGTAACAGAGTTCGAAATCTGAGACGAAATCGGGAGTGTTATACGACTCGGTGAACTTTCGTATCGATTGTCACTCTATCGGTACTGTTTGAATGTTAGGCTTACAGTATATTTGTGTTTAGTTAGTAGATAAGGAGTACTTAGGCACCCTTTTGAGTTAGTGAGGATATACTGCAGGATCACTGTTAAATATACTGTCTTTCCTTTTTATTTTCAAACACAAGTTTATCCCGTCTGAATAATGCAGGTGAGAAAAAGTTAAATGTACATAATTATGAGCAGCACAGCATCTCAGGTAAGTCTGTGTGTGTGACGACATGCGCGGCCTGTGTTTGTGTGTTCTGCGCAGTCATGCTGCCCTCCATGGTGCTGCACAAGTCTTCAATACAGCCGTACCAGCGCGGCTTCTACTGCACAGACGACAGCATCCGCTACGCCTATAAGAGCAGCACTGTGCCCAATTCCGTGCTGATGGCTGTGGGCGTCCTCCTGCCCCTCGCCAGCGTAAGTGCCCCTGCTGGGGGCATCATACTCGGGGCATGGTGCCGGGCAAGACTGGGGAAGGCATGGGAGGCTGAGGCCTCTGAAAGAGTGAGAGAAGTTTATCTAGGCATACTGTACATTATAGAACGTAAGGTAGGTCGTAGTAAGACAACAGAACTGGATGTCTAGAAATAGACATTATTTATAATAGAAATTATTTATCAAAAGATATGTAATAGACTTGAAAACATGCAGCGATGTGGTGAACCCATTTACACACAGGGTTAAGTTTAGTGGCTTTCTCTTTTAATGGCCAGTCCTCCATGCCAGAAGCTCCCCACCTTTCCTGGTGTATCCCATGATTCTCGGCTGCTGTACGTGCTGTGCTGTGCCACCTCGCCTCCTGTGCGTGTGTCTTTCTGTTTGTCTGTGACTGACCTGAAGCATCTCTCTCTCTCTCTCTCTCTCTCTCTTTCTTTCCCTCTCGCTGTAGCTGCCCTGCCTTTCCTGTTAATTGAAACTAGCATGATCGAGCCGTATCAACGCGGGTTTTACTGCAGTGACCAGTCCATCCGGTATCCTTATAAAAACGGAGACACCATAAGCGATGCCGTGCTCTGTCTCGCTGGCATTCTAATTGCCATCGTCTCTGTAAGTGCTCCTCTTATATATCCAATATATCATCCTTAACCCCACTCCTATAGGAATAGATCTTCACCCCTCCAATTAACCACAGTTAAACAGTGAAGTATGAGATCTAGTCCAAATAACCAGCGGCTTAATAACATAGAACATAAAACTCCACCAGAACTAAACCATTCATATCCATCTGACAAAGAGAAAATAAACTAACGTAATATGAAGAGGTCATCATGGTCAGGGGGTGCTTTATGGGCTTCTCTTCTTCTTCTTCTGCCATTTTGGTCTCCATTGCTGTCTTTCTGTGACTGCATATTTTGTGATTGCAAACTTTTGATTGGGGTTATGACCCTTTATGGTGAATCTTTTAATTTTTACACTTTTTATCGTGAATAATTTCCTATTGCGGCATCACGTCAAAGGAGCTCTGGAAACGGAAGTGGATCAGGATCAGTATATAGCTCCAATAATGGCTGAAACACTTCTTTTGAAAGAGTGGGAAATCAAACCACCCCTGACCCAAACAGTATGAGGCTAACATTCATTACTGATTTGCAATATCTATTTGGGATGGCAGATCTATGCCTGCTGATATACATAACCCTGCAGCTGCTGGGCTGCTGACTTCACTTTATTAGATCTGAGAGGACTTTTAATAGCATCAGTGACAGCTGAAGCCAGCTTCCTGAAATCCAGGGCACAGTTTTGGCAAATAGCTGCGATTTAGCAGCTTCTCTGGTGTATACTGGAAACAGTATCATATTAATGCCATAACGTTATTCATCGTAACACCAAACGATATAAGAATCCCAAATAACGACGTGTAGACAGGAACTGAAAGCTTGCACTGTACACGCAGCTTTAAATAATTAGTAGTGTCTCCAGTCTCAAGATGGGTTTCTAGTCAAATTCACAAAAACACA
Source organism: Pangasius macronema (assembly GCA_037577455.1). Classification (NCBI taxonomy): domain Eukaryota; kingdom Metazoa; phylum Chordata; class Actinopteri; order Siluriformes; family Pangasiidae; genus Pangasius; species Pangasius macronema. The sequence continues at coordinate 4,358,522 of CM074963.1, forward strand.
GTCATGCAGAAATCCTGAAGATCACATAAAAATGATTAGAGAGAAAAAAGATGTTCATTCATTCGTCTTCAGTAATCGGTTTATCCTGTTTGTCATGTTTGATGTTGCTTTTGCTAAAAATTTGAGAAAATGTCTTCATACGTCCAAACAGTGCATGAGTGTCCTCAGTGGCCATGTTTATGTTTAGTATCCAGACATAACAGTGAAACATGTGACCTATGTTTCCATCATAATCATTTATTTATTATTTTTTTTTAAAAATCCCTATTTTCTGCATCTATTCTTTATTGATAGACCAACTTTTAAATGAAATTTAGGCTTTTTCTTCCAGTTTTTTTTTCCTATCTTCAAAATCTGCTTAAAATGCCTGGACGAAAAAGCCTGTTCCATTGATTTGGGCTTGAGAGAGCATCTCTTTACAAGTTTTTCCACTTTGTGACAAGTGGTTCATTGTGTTTATGTAAGTCTCTAAGCCCCAAATTCAGTCAATAGCTCTTCAGAACTCATAATCCACAGCTGTTACTTTATGATAAGGTCATCCTAAATACCATTCCATATAATTGCCATCACTAAATGTCACCACTTACAGGAGAGGCAGGTCATGCCCGTCCTCATAAACCTGTTCTCCTGTTCCCTTCACTCATCTCTCTCCCTCTCTTTCTCTCTCTCTCTCTCTGTCTCTCTCTCTCTCTCTTTCTCTCTCTTGCACTCACACATACACCTTATAAGTCTCATAAGTCTCCGTCTCCACTAATTTCATTTGCACGTTCATCTAACACCAACTATGCATGTCTAAGACCTGACCATTATGACTTTTTGATATTGATTTTAATAAACAAGGTATCCAACAGGTGTTCTGATTTTTTTTTTTTTTCAGCAAAAGTCAGTAAAATATTTGATGTTTCTCCCTGGCCTGCAGATTGTGATTGGCGAGTGCTATAGGATCCGTTACCTGAAGCAGGGCTCACACTCGTTTGTGGGAAACCCGTACATCTCTGCCCTTTACCGGCAGGTAGGCGTGTTCATCTTCGGCTGTGCAGTCAGCCAGTCATTCACAGACATCGCCAAGGTGTCTGTGGGGCGCATGAGGCCGCACTTTCTGCACGTGTGCAAGCCGGACTACTCGCTAATCAACTGCTCTGACGGCTATATCACTGAATATGTGTGCTTGGGCGACCCCAGCAAGGTGCAGGAGGCGAGGTGAGTTATATAGTTCATAAGTCCATTCACACACATCCACATGCTTATACTTGCTCACTCAGTCAGTCAGTGACACACACTTGCTCACTTCCACTTATGCCCATTATTCTTTTCACATATATCAGTGCAAGGTCTTCTCATATGCAATATTTAGTCATCTGTTTTAGTCAAACCTTGGTGTCTTCACTTCCTTCATGGGGTTTGTTTGGGCAGGTGTGAACACATAATTGCACTTAAGTGTCAATCAAAACAAGCCAGTGTTGGTCACTTTCAAAACAAGCGTTAATAGAGTGTGTTGCTGTGAGAACACGTGTTATTCAGTTGAATCAAACATGTCATTTTTGGCAAAATAAGTGATAAAGTTCATAAAATACCAAAATATTTAAAAAATCTATTTATCAGGCAATTACTTACTTATTATTTTGTGCCAACGTGTGCATTTTGTGCTTGCTTACATTTTCCATAGCTACATTTGTGAGCGATGAATGAAAGACTGTTTTCCAGCATGTTTTCCAGCTGTGTGCCTTCCCACACTCCTCTCAGCAAACTGTCCTCTTTTTCTCTTCCATTTAAATAAATCAGTACAGTGTGAAAATGAACCAGAACAAATAGAAAAAAGGACGAAGTTTAACCTTCTCTCTGACTCAGACCAGGCAAACATATAATAAATAATGAAGCTGAACAGAACACTATGAGTTGAATATTATGATCTTTCAGTAAGAAACACAATGTTCTGTCAATCATTTTAGGATTAAATGTGCTTTCTGCTTTTTGTCTTTTTAGGAAATCCTTCTTCTCTGGACATGCCTCATTTTCAATGTACACCATGCTGTATCTCGCTGTAAGTATATACAAAAGCACGTACGTTATTTGTCCAGACACAGACACACACACACACACACACACACACACACATTGACCTGCTTTCCTGCTCCGTGGCTGCTGCTGTGATGTGGTCTTCAGTGTTCTGTTTGGGGGAGATTTTGATTTCGTCTGTGGAACACTACAGGTGTCTCACTCTGAAACTCATTTTCCTTGATCGTCTTGTGCTTGGATATACCCCAGCTGTTCTTATTTTTGCAGCTGCGTAGACTTCCTCTGCTCCTTTATCCTTCTCTCTTACACTCTTACATTGCTCCTCTTTGATTCCTTGTCACTCTTCTGTCCTCTCTTTTTTTCTTTCTGTTTTCTCCTCTACCTCTCTCCCTCATTGCCACCTGTTGAAAGGCAGTGTTCAGCGTGCTCTGTTAATTACATGTCCCGCCAGTATGAAACCCACTTCAGACACCTACACACCCACCCGTTCACTTCCTGCTTAAGCGTTTTCATGTTTCCACATTGTAGATCAAACCGGTTTCCTGCTTTCTAACCTATTCTATTAGTCTCACCTCAGTTCTTGGGCCCACCCTGTTTTTCCTCTTTTTTGGTTTCCCTTTCTTCTTACTCAGGCATTTCCCTCTGTATGCCACACCACCGCCTCCTCCCTCTTTCTCAGCTGTAACCTAGAGAGCACCGAGGTTTGGGCAGATGAAGTGTGGGGGCCGAGAGTTCTGTTCACTAATGAATGTGGCCAGCTGTGCATACCCAGAGTTTGGAAAGATTAAGTGGGAGTGTGAGAGAGGGCAGAATGTGGCAGGAGCACCGCTAACTCGGTGTAAGCGAGACCCTGGGGCAGTGTGTGTCTGCATGTCTGTATGTGGCCAGAGGGCCAATAGGGGGAAGCTGTTTTAACTCAGACAGCAATCACCTTAATACACTCCGAGTAGTCATTAAATTAATGTGTGACTTTGACAGCTTGGTGGGCCTCACAGAACTGACAGTGTTTCATGACAGCAGTGATTGCCTTTTCATCTAGTGCACTTTTTAGCAAAGTGATTAAGCACGAAGTAGAGTTAATCCAAGTGCATAGTGCATGGACTCTCACTGCTAGAATTTAATATCCAAGAAACCATGGCAATTAATATCCAAGAAAGCATGAGAATTAGAGCTGTCACAAAACCATTTCTCTGGTCAAATACTAGAGGAATGTTCATAATATGTACACATTCTAAGACAAAAAAAACAACACACACACACAATGTGTGAATGTCTGATACATGTAAATCTAAGCCCTTATTTCTTCCTTCTCTCCTGTTGATATCTACTCCGTGGGAGACACAGTGATTTCATGACGCCGTCTCTCACTGTCACTCTTTCCAACCTATTTACATCTGCTATTCACACAGCCAGAAATCCCCTCAGTCTGAAAACCCCATCATCTTCTCTCGTGTCCTCCACAAGACACTTGAGTGACTTACTTTCCAGAGAATAATTTCCATCCAGCACAAAACACTGCCTTATAGTATAACATATACAGTATGTTTTTACATTTCCTCTATGAAGTGTGTTACTGGGTATCAGATATATGCATTGTATTTAATGGTATTGTCTTAATATGTCTTAACCGTCATTCCACATTGCTGATTCATTTCCTCGCAAAGCCAGTTAGGATGCTTTCCTGGCCCCCTTTTTTCCCCCATAGGATTTTGTTAGGAACTTTAAACATCATCTAAGTGACGTTAACTAGCGTGATGATCGATGGCTGACTCGGGGCAGCAGTCTGTGGGGATTTCTGTATCCGGCTAGTCTTTCACTAACCTCTAGCTGCTCAACTCTTGGATTTTGGTTTGAGGCAGAAGGAGGCATCCAGGCATGCAGTGCCCAAACCGCACAAGCCAGCTGGTAGAATGAGGAAATGACGGGACACTGTAGACAGAGACGGACCAAGAGGTGAATTTGCAGAGTGGATGACCTTTGAAGTGCTTGCTTTCGTTCATCACTTCCAGTGTTGGAGTCGTGTCAAAAAAGATCCTGGCTCATCGTGTTAGTTTCTTTAAGGCTGGCCTCAGATGAAAATGTGGAGAACCCCGGCTGGAAAGTCAGACTGTGTGCTGCCAAACCTGACTTGCCACAGAGAGCAAAACAAGAAGATTGCTTGGCATTATGGAAAAGGATTCTGCCATAACAATGGAGAAAACCCACCCTCTCTTTGCTAGTCTCTTTCTTTTTACAAATCTACTACCTTTACTTACTTTTCCACTTTACCGGCTCACACCAAAATAGAGAGGAAGATTCTACCAATAGGTCCAAATATTTACTGTATGGTTTCAGGGCTTGTTCATGGCTATGTGTGGAGTCCAAGGAGTTACTAGCAGTTTAAAAATACACTTTTCTCTTTTCCATTGGGCTAGCCAGACTCCCCACCCCACCCCTACATGGTGTATCACATTGTGATCCACTTGCCTGCAGGGCATGCATCCATGGTAAGAGAATCCTAGGAACACAAAGCATGTTATCTCTTGGATGAGTGTGTTATGTCTCAGCTTAGTGTATGTGTCTGCGTGTGTGTGTGTGTTACAGCACACCCTGGGATAAGGGTATCAGGACACACTTTGTCTTCCATCCACACCCAGCTCCTGATGGGTTTTAGGAGATCAAGGGCTCTGAACACTTGTGTGTGTGTCTTGACGTCCTCACCACATTGACTTTATCAGAACTTTGATAGCTAAGCGCTCTGTCTGAGCTCGGAAGAGTGTGTCTTCAAGCACAATCTGTTATCAGCTAGCAGAGAGAGACTGTATGTTGCCCTGCAGGGATGCTACACCACCAGGTCCTTAATGTCCCAGCTTGTTCGTCTCCAGGCCTAGACGCGTCACTCTGCTATGCCAAAGTCGTGTTTAACTAATCCCCAGCGCCCTTTCTGCAGCACCCCCCGTCTACACTATTTAGTTTCCTCCATGTGCTTATTTTGGAACTAATTGCTGCTGTTTGATACTTTTGCTTGACATACAGTTTTATAAGTTCAGCTTTATCGTTAGATGTGGTCACATTCCTCTCGTGTGTGTGTGTGTGTGTGTGTGTGTTAATCTGTTCATGGCGTGTACTATCCCAAGGGTTTGGTTGCCTTGTTTGTTTTGTGGTCAGAGTGAAATCAAGAGAATTCCAGGCATTGTGTAGCATTCGTAATGACAGCCAACAGGGAAGAGTGAGTGAGAGGCAGAGTGAGAATGAGAGCTCTCCCATCATTTTACATGTCTTTTCACTTCAGTGACATTAAGAAGCTTAGCTTAATGACTGTTGTGTACTCTGTTTCATTGCGTTGATTTGCAGTACATACACTTTGAATGACATGACGCAACATATAGACTTCATAGTCTTTTATGACGGGGATCTGGTTTGATACCTAATCCTTAAGGATAAACAGCAACTGAAAGTCTTTGACAAAGAAAGGGCATTCTCAAACTCATTTTATCCCACCACAAGTAAGGTTTACTCTTCATACTCTTCATGCTCTCAAAGAGTTTAGTCCTTGTTTTGTCAGTTTTAGGACCTGGCACTACTGAGTCACTCTATGACAAATTCTCCACAGGACGCAGTTCTTTAAGCCGAGAGCATCCTGTTCATTTTCCATGAGAATGTGTTTGAATGCTTTATTTATGTGATTGTTTTTAATTCCTGTATGGATACTACTGTTTGTTTTAGCAAGAGGAATGGCAAGTATCCGCAAGTCAGCAGTTAAAATAACTCCGAGGTTTAGGTTAGAATATCCCTCGGTTTTTCCTTGGCTGCAAATGGAACTGGGCGGGTTGTACAAGCAACAACATACAATAAAGCTTTGGTCAGACTTGTGGATTTATAAAGTTGAGATATTTAGTGTTTATGGGAAATCACGGGCTCGCTAATGAAAGTAGGTAGAACCATTTAAAGCAATAAAAATTGTTCACATAAGACTTTGATCAGATCCAATAAGTGCTGCTTTGCCTGGAATAAAAGATGTTCTCAGTTGTTGAGTTTAAATAAAAAAGTGTTTCATATTGAACAGCGGTCTATCACTGGCGTTTTAGAGAGACCCACTTTCTTTCCTTTAAAAGGTTGGTGTATTTTATTAGGGAGAAAAGCAGACAGGCAGTCCAAGAAAGAGAGGCTGGATGGAGTTTCTTCCCATTTGCTGAGTCAGGATGCAGTAATACTGTATGCGTTTGGCTGTTTTATGCTTTAACATGACTGGATAACAGCTTAGTGCCTATTAATTTAATCTATCTGCAGCTTAGTGTCCAAAACACATGCTCAATCACATTTATCTTTTTATCACCATTTTGCCAAGAGCAGTTTTTGAATGGGAGATTAGCAGACCAGATTAGCTGATTTGTGGGCTGTTTTCAGTCTGCAAAATGATCTTGCGTTAGGTGGAGACAAAATTTGTGAAATATTCGCAGCTATATGCTACATGTGGATAAAAAAAAAAAAGAACAATAAAAGTTTTTATTTTTAGCCTATGGGTTACTGTCTGGCTAGCGGTGAGCAGCGAGCTCCACCCATCCTGACCTCACAGGAGAACTACAAGCAGTGAGGAAACTCCATTTCCAAACATCCGTAGGGAGGGATCCTTTCCTTCTGGTACGCATACAATGGCAGCGATGTGAAAGGCAAATCGTTCAGGAAGACAAAACTGACCTCGTCCACACCTTAGCTGGCAGTCTTACTGTTCCTGTGCTATTGTTTGTTTTGACTGACACTTTGGTCTTCACTTTTTATCTGATATTGTGTGGGTGTGACGGGAGTCTTGCATATGGGAAATTGGCCTTTTTTTATGCCGCTGGTAGATGTGCAGTGTCTGGATGGTGAATGCAGGAAGTGAATGGTGTTTACAATGACCTGCCCGTGAGATCTGTCTGTTGGGGCATTTTAACGTGCCACTACGTCATCCAGTTACTGACCCCCACCTTCCACTTCCTCATCATCTCTCTTTCTCGTCTGACTGCTGGTGTTTTCTTGATCGAGAGGGCCTTCCTGTTCCCAGAAAATGCATTTCTCACGGTTTTTGGGTCTTTAGAAGTGATGAAGAATATCCAGTAGAGGTCTGTGATGTTATATTGACACATCCAAGGTTGGAAAACTTCAGATACATGCTACAAGCCTCCTTAATGAAGAAGTCTCATTTGGTATTTTGAAAAGAGTGTTAAAACGGTGTAGTAAGTAGTGCAATGTAATATTTCTTCAATCTGAGTATGTGTGCGTTGCTTCCTCTTCTGTTTGTACAGCTGTGTGAGAGAATTATTTATTAGAAACAGTCACGTGATTGCTGTCCTTCCTCTGCCGTCTTCAGGCTAGAGTGAATATTTGTAATTTCAGACTGACACATATTGTAAGATCTACTAACATTAAAAATACAGTCCTGTTTTAATGTGAAGGCTTCTCTCTTTTCTCCCTCTGTCTATTCCTCCAGTTCTACCTGCAGTCACGGTTTACTTGGCGTGGAGCTCGCCTCCTGAGGCCGCTGGTCCAGTTCACCCTTCTGATGATGGCCTTTTACACCGGACTGTCTCGTGTATCAGACCATAAGCACCATCCCACTGACGTGCTTGCTGGCTTTGTACAAGGAGCGCTGGTGGCCTACTGCATAGTAAGTACATCTTGCCTTTCATCGCTTTCCCCGTCCCATCATTTTCTNACTGATTGGTTGAGTCTTGTTAAAAATATTTTAAATACCAGTATATCACATCCAGTATATCAAATACCAGTATACCATCTTCATCTCAGTTGTAAGTCACGAAATCATTTCACATGCTTGGGTGTCCTGATGAACAGAGGTAAGTGTAAAAAAAGATGCAGAGAATGTGACAGGGACTAAAGTTACCTTTGTTTTTTTTTGCAGAGATCAGTTTTGAATAGGAAAATAATCTCTAGCATTATTTCAAATAGTTCAGTATAGAACTTACGGGTTAACTGTTCCGGTCTCGGTTCATGTTACGACAGCGGTGCCGAGTTTCCACCAGCTTCAACTCGCATACACTTACACACGCTGTTTGCAACAGCAGCAGCCTCAAACAGCAGACGTCGCGCCCACAAACACAAACCACGTGCTGAGTGAAGCCATGCAAAGGCTCTGTCTCTCTTTTTTCCCTCTTTCTGGTCCTGTTTTTTTAAAGCAGAAGTTTATAACTAGACATGTTCACCTCAAATACAATTCCCATTGAGAATCTTTCCTTGTAGAATTCGCTTTGTCTTCTGATAGACCGGAAGTGTTATGTGGTGAGGTTTTTGCTTGCCACAACGGGAGTCATTCAAGAGTTGCAGTATCATTGGCTGTTTTTCCCTTCATGTCAAAGTGAGGACAGAAGACCATTTGGAGTCTGGAAACCAAACCACTGGAGACAGCCCAGAACATTCCCCAGAACATACCCTCTCCTCCCTTCAACCCCTTTTTGTCTCTTTCTTTCTTTCTCTTTTTCTCTGTTAACAAACTTGCCCAGCCGTTAAGACTTTTTTTCATTCAGCTCAGATGGGTTAAGACATGGAAATCTTAATTCTTTGGGAAACCAGCAGGGCATGAGACTATGAAAGCATGGGCATGAGACTATGAAAGCACTCTTACCCCACATCATCTTCAACTCTAAAACCACTTTGCCCAGTATTGCCTCTGAACAGGGGGCCAAAGGCAAACATGGAAATTGTTAGTGGCATTTAAATGAAAAGTGCTTTCACAGAGACTCCCTTGGCGATTACAAAATCCTGGCAAAGTTTCTGTTGCTCCAACTGTACCAGGTCGTTTGCTGGCGGTTGGCACATGTTGGCACATTTCTGGTGGACTACATTACCCAGAAAGCACAGGAAATTTACTTTGGCTGTTGTCCTACAATTAATAGTACACAAGTAGTGACCATACATCCTTTCCAACTGTTTGTGCAACACTGAGGTCCCTGCATCATTCCAAATGCTGTTTAAGCACTCCCATCTCCCATTTTTTTTGGACCACTGGAATACAATCCATTTGGTCCTACCAATAGTTTTCCTATTTAACTAGCCTTTTCTACAGTATTTTGGCTATTAAAATCAAGCTCAACTCAACTTTTATAGCATTGTATCCATCAAGTGCTGCATAATGTGCATGTCAGTAACAACCAGTGCACCACTAGAACATGTTAAAAGAAAGAGTGAGCGCTCAGCCTTGTAGATTAAGGCGTCCGTGCGATTTTTTTATGACCCTGCACTGGAATCTGTCCCACTCCCCTCTTTCCCCTCTGCCTGTTCCACTGCACTCACACGCACACATCTGCGAACACTTTGGAAGTCCAATTAGAGTATCTCTAACAACAAGAGTTCAGTGGGAACATATGGGAAGTACATACACTGCACGTGGCCACCGAACAAATGAAAACACAGCCAGGACCAGACGTTATAGCTTTATACAATGATATACTGGACCGTTTCGCACCATTTTGGGGGCATGACTGAAGATTCAGAGTGTCAAACCCAACCACTTCTTCCAAGCAGGGAGAAGATGAACTTTGTACTGGTGTTATTCTGGTGTGAAGCCTTTTTTTTTCATGGATAGAATGGTTTGCGTAGAAGAAACCAATCCATTATTGTTGATTTGATACCGAAGCACTAGGTTTTAAAGAGGTGAGTCAGGCTTTGAAGTGGTGAGTCCTGGCTTTTAAGTGGTGTGTTCTGGTGAGCTTTGGCAGTGGTGCGGAGCTGCTGACAGGCTTGGCGTCTGCTCCTAATTAGCTCGGATCAGCTCATATGACTTATGGAGACGGAAGTTGACAGCATTCCTCTCAGAGTATCGTCAACCTTGCTTGATGAAAGGAAACTCCAGATGTGGAGCTCCTTGAGTTCCATTTGTAAAGAAGCAAGGACTTCCTAAGCCTACTACGTGTGGCATATACACACCAACATGAGGTCTATAGACCATGAGTTATATTTTCACAAGCAGATCCAAGGATTGCCTGGTTTGTGTTTTGTCTGACAAACCAATAAAAAACCCATGGTAGTCTGCTTTCTTTGGAGAGCCGTCACATCCTTCTGTTCTTCCGCCCATAGATGTGTTTTCATCATCAAAGCTGTCCCAATTTCTGACTTCATACTAAGGAGAGAAGAGAATAAGATGGTATATATGCCAGTCAGGCCTCAGTTTGGAGTGCTGCAAGTACACTTGCAGAAAGCCAATGGTAGATGAGGGGGGAAACAGCTGGAGAGGAATGCACCAACTGCCTTTTCCTCTCTGCTTCTCTTCATTTCTCCACTCTCGCTCTACATGCTCCTCCTCTCCTTTCTGCACTTCCTGAAGTCCAGTATCCCAGCTTTCCTCTAGAGTGCTAAGGGTCATGGTCACTGTTCCGGACTCATGGTCCTTCACTGATAAGAGTTTAAGACAGAGTTCTTCTCTGCTGGTCTGCATGCAGAGATAGATATCCTGATATGCTATCGTTTTCTCCCATATGTCTGCCCATTTGGCTTGCCTATTGTATTTTTCCAACAGTTACAGCTCTCTTTTGAGCCGTGACAGGCAGGGGAGGCAGTGTGGAGCCAAAAATAATGTCTGTTTATGTAAAGCTGAGGAAATTTTAAGAGCATTATTAAAGTCAGCCCAAGTTACGCATGGGACAAATATGTGCCAAACAATGATGCAGTCTTTACAATCGTTAAGCAGATGCACCTTTGTGCAACATGCCCTAAAACAAGTTAGCACCCACACACGCTCCCGATGACAAAGCACAGTCTGCACTCTAAATTCAACACTTAGAAGACCACACACACTATTAATTTATCATTAGCCTGTTAACATTAAGCCTGTGGTCAGTAGTCCTATCTGTCTTTGTATACTCTTTTCCTATGACGTGTTTGTTAAAAATCTGAAAAGCTCAAAGATATTTTAAAAATTTACAGCATCCCCTGGCACAATGGTTGGATGGATATAAATTATTTGTCAGTTCCTGTCTGACTGTGTGTCTGTGTGTGTGTGTGTGTGTGTGTGTGTGTGTGTGTGTGTGTGTGTGAGTCAGATGCTGAAAAATCTGGGCTCTAATGGTTCCATCTCATGGCCATGTGGTCAAATTTCACCAGCGTGAAATTTGTTTCAACTATGGATTATCCAAAGACAAAAAATAAGGCATGTGCTATCGCACCCAGTTTGGCAGAATTAAAAAAAAAATCAAATGGTCTAAACTGGTAATCAAACAGCCTTAAGTTCTGGGGATTAATGCTTACGAGTGCTGATGCTTATGAGTAATATACCATCATTTTTCCAAGTAGAAAAACTAAAGCACCATTTCTTAGTGTTTCAGATCAGCCAAATGAAAGAGTGGAAAAATGTTCTTTTAGCAGCTAGAAAAACTCTAATATATGCCAGTGTGAGCTTAGAGTTCATTCACTTGAAAGCATAATTGACTTCAGAACCTATTTTATGTACATCCTCACAGACATACAGTAGGTACTTCCTTTAATTCTACTTTTAAAAGGCCCCTAAAACTCCATTTATATACCCTTTCTAAGAGCATCAGCCTTATGGTGCATCTATTGATAGGTTTTATCCGGGACAGTATTAAAGACACATTCATGCATGCTTACATGTAAATACACACAAGCCACACTGGTTCCTGTTGCTGATGAGGCATTTTGAACACAATGGGCTAACAGTGCAGAGGAAGAACACTTTAACATGGAAGGGTCTCGCCACAGGAAGCACTCTCTCCATGATAAAGCTTCATAACCGCATAGGGTCAAAGGGCAGAGGTCGCAGTGTTAGTCTTTTGTGCGAAAGGATGGCTCATCTGCCACAGAGCTATTATATACTCATGAGCTCATTACTATCCTGTTGTCCATTGAGGAATAATGACATACATATGATTAGTGAGGGGCCTTATGGTCCAGTTTTCTGATGTCATTTGTACTTATGTCTAAAGGTCACATCAAAAATGCCATGATCTAATCATGCACACTTATACACTCGCACTGCAAACCCTGAATAAGGCTGCCCTTTCTAAACTGTGCAGCCTCAAACTATGGCAAAGCGCTCTTTGTGTGTGTGTGTGTGTGTGTGTGAGAGAGAGAGAGAGAGAGAGAGAGAGAGAGAGAGAGAGAGAGGGACTGGCTCGATTAATCCACTGTTAAAAAAGAGGTATTCCTGTAAATGTTGGCACTGAACTGTCTCTCAGACTAAACCTGTACCATTTTTTAAGTACATGACTGGCAGAGTTGAGAGTTTATCAGTCATAGACCCAAAAGGGGAAATCCCAAAAAAAAAAAATAGACACGGTACAAAACGAGGACGGTAAAGGGTCGATACTACGGCGTACTGTCTATCGTACCGTCGAAATGTTAAAAAAAACAAATTAGTTGCCAGTTGAGTCATGCCCACCTTTCTCATTATAAAGTTTCTCTATGTGTGTGTGTGTGTGTGTGTGTGTGTGTGTGCGTGTGTGTACGCAGTGGCAGGCTTGTTGGAATCTGTTCCTCCACACTTTTAGCATTTCACTGAGCTGTAACCCAGGCTTCAGTCAGACACATGGGTGTGGAAAACTGAACGTGTTGAAAACCTGCTTCATCTATACGATCTCATGTAAATTTGAAGGAATTACAGTGAAAACGAACGATTTTGTTGGATTTCATCCACACCAATCCATGTTGCACAACACCCTAACCTCCACCGTAACCTCTCATCAACTATGTTGAAATGGCAATAATATATACTTTTGACTTCATGCATTGTAAACTGGCTTATGTGAATTGCGAGAGTGTGTTGGCTTCATCTTTACATCAGCTCTGCCAGAAAAACTAAATAATCTAGACTTTTCCAAGCCCAAATATCAGGGACTCATACTTCATTTGGCATTATAAGCCAGTCCAGGTGGAGATTTAGATCCCCATGAGCGCGCTCGAGAATCCTCCTGCTTGGCTTGGTGCCGCAGGCATAATTATCATCCACCCCCTGTTTTCCTCTTGAGCCAGTGATGTCATCATCGGGCCATACATCCATGGCTCAGAGACAATATATTTTCCTTTCTCAGTGACTCTCACACATGATTCACTCTGACTTCACTTTCTTAAAGGCGGCCTTGGGAAACAAGTGGAGGCATTTGTCTTCCCTTCTAACTCAGTGATTTTGAAAGACTGTTGTGCTTGGACGCTCGTTATCAGAGTGTGAGCTCAGAGAAGGAAGTAGCTGATTTCGAGGACGACTCCAGTTTCCCCACTTACTGCTGTAATTATTGTATTATTGAGGAGATAATCAGTTTCCGATTATTTTTTTTAGCGGAATTTTGAAAACGGAGAATTTTTAAAAAGCTGCGCTTTACAAATACAGGGTGTCCTAAAAGTCTCCACACACGGGGGACTATGTTTGCCAGCAGCACGTCGGTTGTGTCTTTGTCAGTGAATATTCGTGGACGTCCACTTCTCGGTTGGTCCACGACACTACCAGTCTTTTTGAAGTTGTTAATAAGTTTGGCAGCAGTGTCGTATGTGATGTATAATATAAATCAAGTATGAAAAATTTTAGAAGAAATTTTGCTAAAAAGTGTTCATTTCCCCTATGTATGGACTTCTGGGGACACTATGTGGTCTGTGTGTCTGAGATGTTTTGTGTGCTTATTAAAATTCAATATAAATTCCTTTGTACTGGTGGACTAACACTGCCAATACGTATATATTGTTATAATTTATCTACGATTTGCGCTTTGTAAGTTTACAGTTGGTGGTCACTATAGTCGAAGTATAATTGAACGAAAACAAAAGAGAACAGAGGAGACATCCAGAAAATGCACAGTCTGGACAAATTCGGGTTAGTCAAGACCGTCAGTCCTCCACCATCACCAATCAAGAAAGAACTCCTGCCCTCTGCTGACATCATAGACAGGAACAACCATCACAACATGGTGTGAGAGGAAGATACGGGAGGAAGCATCCCTAGAATTCCATCATACCTTTGAAGAACCTGAAGAGCCACCTGTGAATGAAGAGAAGCAGCATATGAGCTGCTGCTCTCTCTTCCTCTCATCTGACAGTAGAATGTAGGGGCAGGAGACAGAGACTTTTTTTATTTTACTATTGAGACTCTCTATTTTTGTACTATTACAAACCTTGCTGTTTCTTATTTGAGCCCAATTTATGAAAGCTAAACAATCATAAGAAAAGTCGTTCATTTTTGGGAGTTTGTTCCCAAAGCAGCAGGGACTAAGTGGGCCTGTAACTTGCTTTCCAACACACTAAATGGAGTGAAATACAGAAAGCAAATAGGCCACATTAATAATGGGGCTGAAAGAAAGCAAAACATGTACTAATGAGTGAATGGATGCATGGCAAATGAATGAAGAGCGCGACTGTGAGGCTGGTCATGTGACCTCTCTCTTTCTCTTTTTACCCCTTTTCCTCTCTCTTGTCTCCGAGGCCTTTCGCCAGTATAAGACAACAAATTCCTTAGTTATAGGAATGATACTTTATTAGCTGCGATGTTACTAGCACAGATATATTAACAATATAAAGAAGAATAACTTATAGCACTATATCCAATCATTATAAATCGTCACCACTCGCTGTCTGGGCGGTGTAGCTCTGAGGACACTCGATGAGGTTTAGTGTGTGGTAGACTGAAGACCAGTGAACTCTTACGCTGTGGTATGTGGGGGTCCTGCAGAATCTAGTGGACTACACATACCATTATGATACGCTGACACTCCTAAGCACTAGACCCATCCCAGTTGTCCTAAGCTATCCACGCAGACGCCTAGCTCTAAGGGATGTTGTATTTTACTGGGATTTTAGGGGGTGGGCTAAGGGGGGATGGGCTGTAGATAACAGATGGTAGTCAAATTTTAATAGTGAAATAGTGAATCCAAGATAGCCACCCAGCTGAGCGAGCATGGCAGAGCCGTGCTTCTGCATCCAGTGGGTGTGATTTGTGCTGGGAAGGATGGGATGGGATAAAATGGGATGGGGCGGGCATGTCGGGTCCCATCGACTGCACTGGCTTGGCACATTTCATTTTGGATGGGTGAACGAGTCTCTTCTGCTGGTTGGTATGGATTCTTCTCCCTTCCAAGCACATAATCACTCAACAGCAGTGCCAACTGTATCTATAGCCAGGGATGGGGTTAATTAAATTGCCTGCCAGAACTCCCATCCAACCCAACATGTTCAAGGTGTGGGGTCCCACCACCGCCACTCAGTGCCACATTTTGTGTATGTGTGTGAGTGTATGAGTGAGATTCTTTGTATGTGTGTGTCTCACTGTGTTTCTGCACCTAGTCCTTGCAGAGGACTGTTACCATGTGAAGAAAAAAAAATGGAAGAAAACTGTGGATTTATTTTCTCTAAATGCCTTTTTGGCCTTTTCTTATCTAAAATAATGTCTACTGTTCTCACTAACACCTGTACAGTGCTGCCTGATTAGTTTACATATATAAAACATCTACACAATGCTACACAGCTCCAACATGTTGCACATCCCTTACATTGTCTAGTCCGTCCTATCATTTCAGCAAACCGTTCTTGTTTTTCCTTTTAAATATATAAATAATGTATAGATCATTAAAATTAACTATGTAAAATATTATTTCTGAACATATTTAGATATATCCACTATAAATAAAATCAGTGTCATGACCTGTGTTATTTACAAATTGCTGCTTCAACAAGCATTGATTGACAGATTTTTTTTTTTTTTGTATTTAGCTTACTAAACTATTGTAGAGTTGTCATATTAAGTTTTTTTTAAGGAACTACACCTACAAATGTATCAAAATTCACTATTAGTATTTTTGTATTGTCTCATTTTGTACAAAAGAAATAATAGCAATTTTTTTCTGCTAAATGTACCTAGATCTAATACATGTGTTATGAAATAAAAAAATGCTCATTATGAACAGAAACTCTTACGTGATTGCTTAAGTAATAAGGGTGTTAATGTTCACTCTACCATAACACACTTTGAAAGAGTGCATGACTTCACATTTTTTGGCAGTGTGCTAGAGTGGCACAAGTGTGTGGCTTCCAGCGTTATGGTCTCTGAGAGCAGTTTTAAAGCCAGTGTGTCTGACGCGTTGCAGTAAATCCACTTTCAGATCTGTTATGGCATTGGGACAGGACTCTCTATTTACGCCTCTAAAACCTATCCCCAGGATGGACTTAAGAACTGATCAAACTTAAGAGCTCTCTGAGAGCCGACACAGGACCACAGTGAGTCGTAAACGCGTGTCAAAACCTCAGCCAAAAGCACAAGTGTGCCAGGGTTGAGCTGGAGGTCTTGGCAACAAGAACACACAGATAGATGATAGTGGTGGCATCTGGAGCAGCTCTGAAGGAGCAGGCTGGAGCTGCCGCCATGTTTGGCTCTAGAATGTGGAGGAAAGCTGGCACTGCCTGTGTATAGGAAGGAGACCAAGAAAGAAGGCGTGCTAACGAGTCTGAGAGTGTATGTTTGTTATGGAGACCGTATTGGTGCTTAGGAAAGGGTGTTTTAGAAGTATCAGTCTTTGCCTCTTCTACTCACAGTGACTGGCACGTCTATGTAAAATAAACGCCAGGAATAAATAGTAGGCCACTATTTTGGATCGTCTAGATCAGTGGGGGCTGTGAAGCATAGCCAGGGGGTCTGTGATTTTTTAATTTTGCTCCAGTGGAAGAAATAATAACCCACCATTATCAGACTTGTATTTATTATTGGATTCTTAGTAGCTTGTTTGACTTGCTTGGTCACTTGAATTGAATGGGTTTAATCCAAACCTCAGTAATTCACAAACAAGTAGAGCTATAAACAGTGTCAACTGGGACCTCTTCTGCTCTGTCGGTGGAAAGTTCAGGAATGAAAAGCTGTATAGCTGTAGCAAATAGCCAGAATATTATTGTACACATTTGAATAATGAGCCTAATATTTAAATAGTTCATAACATAAATCTGTACTGAAAATGGTTCTTGTTGCAGGTTGAGGTGCATGGCAAGGCTGACTGTCATAAAAAAACAAAAAACAAAAACAAAACACAATTTGAGAGAGAAAAAGTGTGTCTGTGGCATTGTAAGAAAGGAGAGCACACTTATTCTACTCATCAGCTCCATTTAGCAGGTCTAGATTTCAGCTTAGGGTGACTATATCATCTCTGATTCCATTCCCCTTGGCACACAAGGGGACACATATTCTCCCTCCCTCTCTCTCTCTCTCTCTCTCTCTCTCTCTCCCTCTCCTGTTTTTTTGTCTGTAAGAGTTGCAGAAATTTCTCAGCTTGCTGTAATCCCATGCCAGAATCAGTTACACTGACCTGCAGGATTGAATCTTAAAGTTTGTCCTTGCCAGCCAGCCCTTGTGTGTATTTGGTGTTTACATTTCTGAAGCCAAATATTGAACACTGGAGCTGGAATTTAATCCAGGTGTCTGAAACTAAACTTCTATAATTTGTAGTCCATTATATTCATTTTATTAAACATATTCTAAAAATCCCAGATTCAAATGAATCATTTGAGCAAACTGAAAGCTAGTGGGTCTGCGCTGAATGACTGCACAGGAGGGCACTTGGACTTTGGGGAAATGGAAGTATTGGCATACAGTAGGACCACATATACAGTATAGTGAAAAAATTCATCCAGGGACAAGAAGGGCACTGTGGTGGGGGGAGGAACTGTCCAGCTGTGGCACGGATGGGAATGAGGCCAGCTCAAGGGTGGGACCTGCAGGAAGGGGGTCCATGGCTCACAGGAGCTTTTCAGTTCACTGTAACACAGAAAGAGGAGGGGGACCTTGGGCAGGGCTCAGTTCCTCACTTCCTTTAGGGAAATGGAGTGCATTCCTGAGAGTGTGCTAGAGAAAAGAGAGAGGCAGGGAGGAAGAGAGACAGATTTATGGTGATGGGTGTGTGCATGTGCGTGTTGGGTGGGTAAGGAGGGCGTTAGCTAAGCCAGGACAATAAAAATAACAAAGGATGAATGAGAATTTAATAAGAATGCTTAATCCTGTTAGCAATATCTGTATCATTATTTGAGAGAGATGGATGTTAGATGAGAACCGGAAAGAAGAAGAGCTCATGCACTATTTAATGGCTTCGCTGTGACACTATGTTACTTTATCACAAATTCATTTTTCATGGCAACACCACGTTGAGACACTAATTCAAGAATGCTGTGGCAGATTTCTACCTCCCTGTGACAAATGTGTCAGTGTAGGCGGCTCTTACTGGAATTAATCAAGTTCTTATTTCCATAGGATTATCCTGTGGACCAAATTTAGGCTTCAGCCAATCACATAATTTCGTGTTGGCTTTGTAGTAAGCCAAGAACATCCCTTTAAGTGTGAAAGGCAAGATTGGCCTAATTTTTCTTGCCCCAGTTTTTGCTTGGGTTATGGTAGATTTTATTGGATTTTAATGAGTAAGTAAGCTTTATAAATCAGAACCATTAGTGAAAATGAAGACATCAATGAACCAAATATAACATTTTGAAACCTACTTCTAGACATTTCTATTAATTTCAAGTATTAAATGTTCTTATTGTATTAGGCGGATAAATCGAACTCTTTCTAGATCTCACTGTAGTGCCGATATGGCACTGGACTACATTACCCACAAGCCATTTCACGTCACATGCTCACTGCAGGCCCCATGTCACATGACCACGAGCACCTGTATCAGGTGTTGTCTAATTAGCATGAGCATTTAAGTCACACATTGTATAGCGTTCTTGTTTAGCTGTTGTTACCCTTCTTTGTATCACGTTATTCTCTTGCCTTGTGTTATAACTATCGCAGACACATTTGCTACAGGTATGCCAAAGAACTCTCTACTTTAACAAGATGACTGTCATTTGACTGACATTCCACACACACATTTTTACGAAGCTTGTCAGTTTTCAGTCTGGTGATAAGATGTTGCTCTGATAAGCTTTAACAGAGGTAGAATTTTACCACATGAACGAAATACGACGTGTCCTCGTTCAGTTCAAAAGACCTCGAACACCGGTCTTCAGTACAACAAATATCACACTCTTCAATGGGGTCTTCAATCTGAGGATGAGACTACAGTGCTCATGGTTCATACTATAGGATCAGCTCCTAGCAGTGCTGCTTAAGTAGGTGTCTCAGTAGGCGCATCACTTAATGGGGAGAACTGGTTGGAAATGTAGATTGAAGACTGGTGTTTGCTTTTTGATGAGGAAACTGAGGCTCTGCTGGCTGAGTTGTGCAGCTTACAATGGACTACCACCATGTTACAATGTTAAGACTAGCCAAAAGTGCTTTTCATCTCTGTGCATGCTGATCATTTGCACAGATCTTGTTCTCGTGATGGGAAGACTACTGGGAGAAGCACTATTTATTTATTTTTTTAACCATAATGCTGCACGTTCTCAAAGGTATTCACTTCAATCTTGACTTATGAGACTGTCAGCAGAGGCTCATATGGTAGGTGTATCATGTGTACTTGGGACATTGCCACACATGTTGTTTGATGTGTATTCAACCTGTGTTCTGTTGTTCACTGTAAAGCCAACTAGTTTGAATCATGATGAGAAACACTGTGAGCTTGTTCTTAGTTTCAGTAGATATAGAGATGGATAAAAATAATTTAAAAAAAAGACTGTTTTAGACATATGGGGTGAATGGTGAGGATATATGGTGTGCTTTGCCCAAAATCTTCATAGCCCAAGGACCATTGTGAAATGCTAGAGTGTGTATTGTTTCTCTGGCAAATTAATTGTTTTTAACGAGAGTTAACAAACCAAACGACACTTTAACGTCACCCTCCATATGTCAGTTTAGTCATGGTATATCTCTAACGGATCTCTCCTGTACCACCTCTGATTCTCTCTCTCTGTGTGATATAGATATGAAACTGCAAACTCTGAAAACACTGTGTGTATCTGCAATGGTCATTACTGAAGCATAGTCCTGGGGTCTTTGTGCTTCTGAACCCTCCTGTTCCCTTTCTACCAATTTACTGCCATATGTGAGTCATGTGAAAAGGGATAATGAGTAGGAGATAAGGTCATGGTGGAGAGTTCAGCTGACTACAAAAAGTAAATATTAGTCCCTTTGCATTTAAGATTTCATCAAATGTAACTGCAGGAAGTAAATCCGTGTAAATATTTGCGGAAAATTCACAATAAGGATGCCTCTGCTTGAGTAGTTCTGGCTGTCAGAAGTGACATTTTATACACAATTTAATTGAGTTTGTGTGCACAATTCATTTGGCTAAGTGCAATGTCGAACAACGGCCAGTTTCAACATTCTATGAGCTAATCTTAACAAGCGATTAAGAACACAAAATGAGGCAGAGCTCCTAAACATCAGAGAGGCCAGATCAGTGTCTGGATAAACATTCAGCTTGCTCATAGGAAGCTGAAGTGTACTACAAACTACTTATAGAGAGTCTCTTCCAAGTAATTGTTTTCCAGGTAAAAAGGAAAAGAACCCACAAAGGACGTGTGCATTTTTTTTCCTATTAAAATCAAGGTCCAATATTCATGTTTTTCCATTTATCTACATTAGGTTTCTTTTTTAGTAACTTAGAAATTGCCCCACATATATACTCTGGCAACTGGGGCAACACTCATGTAGCACTTTGCCATGGAACAGTGCGATACAGCACGGCACAGAAAAACTATTTATCCATCTGACAAATTGTCGTTTTTTCCATTGCTAAGTGACCTGCACTGTATGTACCTGTGCTGAATGTATTAACTCCAGGAGTACAGAACAGGGACATCGGGGTGAAGCAAGAACTAGTGCAGACCGTTGATATTTTCAAATGTAATTGTTGGAGAATTATCTCAAAAATCCAGACAATCGCAAATCCAGCAGTGTGACAATAATTTTCAGTAGTATAGTAGTACAAACATCTTTTTCTGGCAACTTTTTTTGGAAGTAGTATTTAGCTTTTACATTGTATTGTATTAAAAATATGTATTTTACATTTATTACTGTCTGAGTGAGGTGGTCTCATTCCAGTCCCTAAGCAGACTCTAACTCGGACACATTTCAGCTGTGGGCGATATTATTCTGTAGATGTGAGAAATATTAATATTAGAATTATTCTATTTCTTATCTGATATTAAATCATTCATGTACAGTGGGTTTCAAAAGTCTGAGACTACAATGAAAACCTGGGATTTTTTTTTTCATTTAAAATTGGAAATAAACAGAAGGGTTTAGAATTTTGAAATGTTTAAAACAGGTTTTATTTTATTATATTTTATTTCTAGGTCCCTATTTAAATGTAAGCACATTTGTGATATTGACCATGTTAACTGTTTTGTACGGGTAAGGTCAGATTTTCCTCATGTCTAATCTGGTCTACTGAAGCATGTGTTCAAATGACACGCTGATGGATTTAATGGATCATAAGGTTTTGCACAAACCTGTAGAGTCCATGCCAGCTTGAGTGCATACTGTCATTAAAGCAAACAAAAAAGGGGCGTACCAAATACTAAGAAACTCTGAAATTCATGTCAGTATTTCTAAGATTCTGTGTTTCACTCAAGTTGTTGCCAGTAATATAATTAGTAATGAAAATGGTTGTATTAAATTAGAAAAGAAGGTAAAAGAGAAACATTTTCACTTGTGCTCTCAGACTTTTGGACCCCACTGTATCTTAAACAAAATTCACCTCATCATAACTGATAATGGAATAGTGGAAGTGCCCAAAACACATTAATGTGGATCAAAGTGTGCTGTTGCTCTTTCTTCTCTCAGCATATATATCTCAGTTACAGGTTTAACATTAACTGGTGTACACTGCAGTGTTCATTGCCATATAAAGGTCGGACTTGATACTGGAATGTGTAGGCTTTAAAGATCTGAAGCCCTTCTACTGGAACCTCTTCTCCAGTCTCTGTGTTTATAAGATCTATCAGATCTGATATACTGACTTCTTTGTGTCTCATGCACCTAAGCCAGAGAGTCCAACAGAGCCATTTTAAGAGCTAATGCATGTCCTGCACTGTTGAGGTAGTGTGTTTGATCTCCAGCCATGACTCCTGGTCCCCTGCTTCTCTGAATTGCTTCTGTGTTTGTTGATGTATCGCTATGCCTTTATTATTATAATGTTTCTCATCAGCTGTAGAGTTTTGATAAGAGAAGAGTAAAGGTCTTTATAGGGATATGATATAAAACTTGTTCTTTCAGACAATGAATTACATGAGTCAGTGTTGGGGAATAAACAGAATGGAATCTTGTGTGTGAATCTCCCAAAAATCATTTCCAGTCACACAGTAAAGAATACTTTATACCTCAGTAGTCAGGTTGCCAGTACTGATTATCCTCTCTCAGGAGTCCTGGTGTTTCTTGTGGCTAAGAAAGATTCAGCAATTCTTTATGTCGAGTTAGTGGTCGGCTCAAGGGGGTTCAGTTCGCACTAAGTAATGTCTGTTGCACATGCTGACTTGGACAACATGTGTCCGTTTTTCCGGTAATGAGCGGGAGAATGCTCAGAATCTGGAACTAACGCTGACGTGAGGGAAATGTGGACATAGACACTGGTGGACACCTGTCTCCTGTCTCATGCACTCTCAGTTGTGGGAGGATGCTCTGGAAAACATTAACTCCACTGGAGATGCTCTTTCTCACTTGCTCTCATGCTCTCATTGTCTCTGAACACAAGATGTCATGTCTCAACACTATATTTTATCTTTAAACAAGATGAACGATGTGCTTATGGTGTTTTGTACCATATGTACCATAAACGGGGAGATTCTGTGTATGACGTGAGTTTGGGTGCGTGCGATTGGCGTAATTGGTTTTGTATGTGATTGTGAGGTTTGTGGATATATTGTATGTGTATGTTGAGATATGTATAAGAATCGTGCAACAATAACCTACTCAGAGCTGGATAGTTGGTAAGTATTACAGTCTCTGAAGAATTCTTAAGGGATCTAGACTTCTTGTTTTCCCTAAGAGTCTATGGAAAGGATGCCATGTAGAACTGCATCATGGATTGCAGCTTTGTGACATCTGTTTCTGGTTTCTCAAGAGTTGCGAACAGTTTTCAGCTTCCTAAAGTGGTTCTAATTGATTCACACTCTGAGAGTCATTACACAATATTGAATGATACTTTGGTTGAACTTCAAACTTTCAACAAGTAACAACAGCATTAATTGTTTATATACAATAACCAAATAATCCAAGGCCCAGTTATCAACATGGTGGAACAAAGAGTCATCTGAGTGCAGGGGAAAAAAAAAAAAAAACACACCTCAAATTCTTCTGAGATTCAAAATTCTTTTCTTCCTGAGGTTCAAGTCATGTCTCTCTTGTCCATCAGTCTGCTCCGTCCCTCCCTTTAACTCCAGTATAAACACAGATAGCTTGAGGCTGCTGTTGCATTCCACAACTACGTCTGCTTCTCGTCTGCCTCATTCTATGCCTCCCTTGCTTTTAACCCTATGCATGAACATTTATCCGGGTTCAGCAACATGTACGCGCTCTGCAAGATTAACACTTGTCACTTTCCTTTAATACTCCGTCTATCAATATGGTCACCTCTATGAACAGGAACAGCTGGCTCGTACCACCTTTGAAACAGAATACCACTTGTTCAGTGTTGTAAATAACATACACTGATTGTAACCATGACCTTAGGCACATTAAGCTCATGTGCTTGCTTTCTTATGGAATTTGAGTCATGTTGGATTATATAACCCATAACCTCCTATACAAAAAGCAGATCTATTTGACATCATGTTATTTATAACTCAGTGGTGATCTAACCATCTCTGTCTTACCATGGCTAAAAGATTGTCAGAAAGCTCTGGAGCTGGTGTCTGAAGTCACTGTTATTCCTGACGTACAAATGCATTTTTCTTTTACTAGCTTAATGGTCCTGTTTAAGTCCATGGTGCTGCTGGGCCTCCAGCTGTAAGTGTGATCTCCAGATCTGCCACTAGTTTGAAGGCTGAATGAATCATGGCAGTTTATTGATCCCAGTGTGTTTCCTTCTGTCTTTCTCTTTTTCCCTTTTTCCCTCTGATGCCAAACCTGATGTCATTTTGGCACGGCTCTCCGTTCAGATGAATCACACACAAGCATGTTCATGTTATAAAATGCTGAAAGAGCTGGTGCAGTGATATAATTCACAACAACATGATGTGAAAGTGAAAAGAAATAATTAAGGAGTGCTACATTTGTGCTGTAGTCTAGATTAATCAGTGATGCTTTTATGCTGATCAGATATGCTTGCTATATTGTTAAATTTAGGGAGAGCTTTGTTGCATTTAGCATGTCATCCTATTGCTGAAACATGACTTAAAACATATGCAGAGTGAAAGTCACTGATTTATTGCTCTGCATGTGGCAGTTTGCACGTGCGTGTGCGTGTATGAGAACCAGAATATGGCGGATGTTCCATGTCCACAGCTGTTTAGTGCCAGACCCCAGAGTTACTCAGAAAATACTCATTCATTTTTCATCCTTTCCAGAGGGTTGTGAATTGCTAGTGAAATAGTCCAGAGTCAGATTCTGTCTGTGATTTATTCCAGTGCTCTCAAGTCCTCTCTTAATCGATGGCTGATATAAACTAGGACTAGTGATGTTGACTCCCGCTGTCTTTCAGAGATTTAAAGACATCAATCTGAGGTTCCATTTTTGGCATCCTTATCAGATTAATTGCTTTTAACAAATGTCTTGAAGCAGATTATTTTGCACTTTTGTGGCGCCAAGTCCAATAGCACCACCAATGATGGTTAAAAAAATAAAATAAAATACTCAGAATGGTATGAAGTAGGGGCTGGGACTAATTTCTTTCTAGCCCAGACTGTAGATTCATGCAGCCTATCAGCGACAGTCAAGTCTGATGATTACACAGAGTGAAATGCTCCCTAGATTTAGTCTGAAAATTTTCAGCCCATATCACTGAAACATGCATATGTCATGTATCATATGGAAGTGATTGAGAAGGTGAAATTCAGTTACAGGTGTAATAAATGTGAACAAGGTGGATTATTTAAAAAAAAAATAAAAATAAAAGTAGAAAGACTAGGTACATGTTGCCCAAATTATTTTAGTGCTGTTATACAGTTTTTCTCTTTACCATGTTTAGTATTAGGAGAAAACATGACAAGAAGCCAGCTGGGAAATACGGACTTGAAACACTGAAAATTAGAAAGCGTGAAAGCAGCTGCCTATCTACCTTTTGCGTGTAATAATGTGCTCCACATCATTCTTACTATGCCACTGATAAAACAATTTGATATCATGCATTGCCAAGCCTAATATTTTTGTCAAGCTATTAGTAGATATTAGACTTCAACCCGCTATCTATCATGACCAGTCACTGACTCTCTCATTCACAGTGCAAACAGACTAAGAGTGACCGGGGACTTTGTCATAAACTGACGTTGATAACTTGACTGAATATTCAAGCAATTAATGATCTTTTTGTAGGACCATCTTATTAGTGTGTCCTATTACAAAAAAAGAGACGGAAAGAGAAAGAGATTTGGGGTTTAAGCACAGTTCACAATATGTTCTGGGAATTTTTAAAATACATTACTTTCTGTTTCAGTATTTCGCCTGTGTTTGACCTTAAATTATTCTTTTTTTCACTCTGTACATCTGTTTATTAAGAACACTCTCACCTCATAGTTAAAACAAGACATAGCCACATAGTGCAAGATGCCCCAGATGCCCCAGGATGATGTTAAAATGCAATTCTTTTTGACAGGACCTTGTCAGACAGCCTGTAAGATGCCAGGAGTGTAATGGATGATAAGTGATTTGCTTACAGTAGACTTTACTATAATCACTCCCTCCTTGACTCCCTCATCAACCTTTGAAAATCTAGTTGTAATTCTTGACTGAGCGAATCCTGAAGATGCCACAGACGCACATGCCTGGGAGCCAAGGGAGTAAAATTGGCCATGCTCTCTGAATATACTATACTTACCCTGTCGATCATATTAACACTAGCCAGTTGTGGGCACCTGTGAGCTCTGTATGTGGAAAAGAGTGGATAGCATTTTCCTCCAAGTGTGTTACCATGCCCAACGCTGTAGCAGCTTGGAAAGATGCGGTTGGCTGGTTTCACGTGTCTTGGAGGGAGCACAACTTAGACTTCACCTTCCTTGCTTGGTAGCTGTTGTATGATGGGGAGAGCTGGATGGTGGCTTGGTGTCCTGTGCTATAATATAGTATCCAAATCTTATTGTAATTCCTGAAAATTACATTCATTATATATATAAACCTATACGTGAAGATCCAGGACAAAGACCAAAAGTCCTTGGCAGTAACTCAGACTGTAGAATGTGGAGAGCCAATACAATGTGACCCAAATTTTGAAAGTAATAAAGCTGAAAGAAAAGCTACAACCAAGATATCTACCTCTCATTTTAAACAATGCTAATTTTTCATATAATTTGGCTTATAGAGATTCTGAAGAATTTGCAGTAGTACCTGCTAGGTATGATGTAAGAGTTAATTTTGACAAAAGTACAGACAACTCCCACACAGACTCTTGTGACACTCATTCATCATGCTGAGAACATACAGGAATTCCCAGATATCAGCACTGCCCGCTGCTCACATTTGCTTCTAATCATCCTGTTTCTGGGATAAGTCATCACAGATTACATGTTTCCGGGAAATACAAGTGCCGTCACCTTTTACAGCAAACCACATTCACTTGCATTTTTTACTTTATTCCTCCTACTTGCACTTTTTTTTTTATTCTGAAACTAGACAAGGATAATGTTTCAGGAGCCTTGTCTGTCTTTCTGTCTGCATGCGTCTAGTTGTTTCTGTTTCACTCTGAGATGGAGTGGCATGTAGGCAAACAACAGATATGCCAATCCTCACAGTGCTGCGACCGTTGTGCAACCCTAGATGTCAAGGGTCACAGCAAAGGTCGAAATGTCACCAGGTTGTGAAAGATTGTTGTGGAAGATGAAAGGCAGACAATGCTCACCGTTGTCTCCATGGCTGTTATATATTAAGTGGACAAAACCAGGAATCTTTCTCTCTCCCTCACACTTTTTTTTTTTTCTCCACATGTTTTGTGTTTTTCCTCTTTCAGCTTTGAGGACCAGATGTGCATTTATGGGACTGAGGTGAAGAAACAAAATGTTGTAATACACTGGGGAGTTAGTGGTTATGAATCACATTCATAATGACTCCCATCTTATTGTGTACGTCAAGTTCTTTTTTTTTTTTTTTGATGTTGAAAGATCTCTGATGTCTCACTCGTTCTACTGAATACTGCAGATTGTTCCAGTGGCATTGAGAAACATTTAATGTGTATTCATTTTCCAACTTTCTGGATATCTACAGGTAGCAGATGACACTGTTTCCAGTATCTCAAAAGCCCACCTTCCCAGCTAATAAAGCATGTCCCCAAAATATTAATGGATGTCCAATTTCGGTCTGCAGAATTGTTTTAGACAGAAATATTGTAAAGACATCCTGTTAACTTTATCAGGGTTAAGTACAGGCACTAAATATACTTTAAAAAGATGAGAATGAGGTGACACTGATATACTATATGGCCAAAATTTTGTGGAATCTTGACCATCACACCCATGTGTGCTTGTTGAAGATCCCATTCCAGATTTAGTCTCCTTTTGCTGTTATAATAACTTCCATTGTTCTAGAAAGGCTTTCCATTAGATGTTGGAGCGTGGCTGTGAGGATTTGTCCGTTCAGCTACAATAGCATTAGTGAGGACAGGCGCTGATGTCAGGTGAGGAGCTGATGTGGGGCAAAGTCGGTGTTCCAGTTCATTTAACTCAAAGGTGATCAGTAGGTCAGGGCACTGTGCAGGCCATGTGAGTTCTTCCACACCAATCCTGGCAAACCATGTCTTCCTGGAGCTCGCTTTGTGCACAGGGGCATCGTCATGCTGGAACAGGTTTGGGGATCTTAGTTCCAGTGATGGAAATTTGTAATGCTACAATTGTATGCTTCAAACTTTGTGGCAACTGTTTGGGGAAGGCGTGATAAGTGTGATGGTCATGTGTCCACATAGTTTTGGCCATATAGTATATATTTGGTCTTGTGTGTTGTAAATAGTTTTGTAATAGCAAGAAGTAGTTTATTCTGTTTACTGAACACTATCCTATTACCTCATTATAATGTTGGAAGACTATTAGTAGAGGTTCCAACATCAATCCTGATATCATATTTCCTTTATTTAAATTAGTTTCAATTTCTAATCACTGACTGGGTCTGAATGAAATCAGACATTGTTTGAGCGTACTGTGTATTTTGGCCTTTTCAGTTAGACCCTTGAATGAACTCGAAGCTGTATCCTTATCTGCTGCTTGAGCATC
>CM074963.1:4410893-4451216 GCA_037577455.1 Pangasius macronema
TTCTGATGTTTGATGTGAACATTAACTGAAGCTCTTGACCTGTATCTGCATGATTTTATGCATTGTGCTGCTGCCACGTGATTGGCTGATTAGAATGTGCATGAGTGTACGGTTGTACAGGTGTTCCTTATAAAGTGGACATTAGCTCACAGTTACTCAAACACAGCCCGTGAAAGCACACATCTCCAGACGAGTTATTACATAATGTGTGATTTGTATAAACTGGTTGAATGTTGTTAATACAGAGAACACTTGTTCAGGTTGTAATTTTCGCCAGTGAAGCAGAATGCTCATGAAACTGTTGGAAGAGCGTCCAGTCTTTTTTCTTGTTCTGGTAAACTTGTTCTAAACAGTGCGAGGCAAAGATGTTTAAGCACAATGTGTAGTGCCTCAGTATTAGCATTATATACGAATACTGTGTTCCAAAAGTTGACACATTCTTCCTCTCTCTCTGTGTGCACTTTCCCTATTAATTATTGCTAAAGTTTATCAATCCATCCATAATTCATGCATTCATATAAAGTCTCATTGTTTTAAAGACTCCTCTTTGCAAAGGCTCATCCTTGTAGATCTTTCCACATGTTAGTTTGTTTGCTTGACCCTCGGCAGCTATGTTCCTGCCCAGGCTACACACATACACATTTACACACACGTGACGATCGCCCAGAAGAGGGAGCAATGGGGGACCTGGCAAACTCGCTACGAGCAGAGCCAAGTCATGTCCATGGAGCTCTCCCTAAGGATTACATCACTAGGGCTTTAATCGGCGTGGTATACAATGCGATGCTGGCTGAGATCCAGGCACGGGGGGCCCCTCTATCTGTTCTAATAAATAACATTCACTGGCCTCGGCTGGGAGTACTCTTTTTATTATTAGGGGACGTGCATGCGAGGCTCCAGTTAAACACAGAATAACTAGGTCACATGAAACAAGAGTGAGAGAGATGATTGGAACACGATGTCTTATTTTTTTTTAATAAAATGCCTGGAAAAGGTGAAATATTTGGTGTAAGAAAATATTCGGAGCCATCACGTGCCTCTAAGGTTGTGAGGTTTTACTATTTAGCATAGACCAATGTTTTATTGCATTAGCAGTACACATCATGATATGTTGATTCATTCATCTTAGAACATTTGCTGACTTTCATCTTGTTAGCTGTTATGGCCTAAAGAGCTGGCAGAAATCAGAACGTACACTGTACGTGCGCTACCATAAATCGCGTGGTTGAACCTCCATGTTTACCTTAATAAGTTTTACGGGATGTTTGCGGATCCCCGAGGGTAAAGACCTGAGCTTTGAGGGTGAACTAACTTTGTTTACACAAGAAAACCATCGAAGCCGCTCTGGACCAGGAAAAAAAGTGATGAAAACCTTTTAACCTCATATTTTCACAAGATTCTTGTATGCATTTTTCCATCACCTCTAAGGTCAGAATGAGGCGGAGAGTATCGCTGAAATGAAGTGAGTGGAAAGCTAAACGAACTGCTTATGATGTGACGGCTCTAGTCTCTGGGCCAGATTGGCCAGATGTGTTCACGGTGTGTATTCCTGAAAGTGACTGTAGCAGATGAGTCTTTGTTTAACAAATAGATGAGTGTAAACTCTGTTTTGTCTTTCTTACTAGAGGCACTGATTTGCATTGGACAGACAGAAATGGGAAGAAATGATTAATATTATTGTGGCAAATAAGACGGTACAATTCGTCAGTATGAGACTGAGAATCAGTAAATGTTGTCTGATCAATTTACATGGAACTGCATTTCGGCAGCACTTAGTATAAGTGTTGTAAGGAATAGAACGCAATGGGATGTGCTGTCATAGGAAAATAATTAACGGCAGATTGGTGTGATGCCGTTATCACCATTAAGTTGATTATTCTCCAATAACAGCACATACTTAAGTGTTATTTTATTGTATTGTTCTTATTTCTGTCACAGCAAAATGCCAGTGCATTTTGCAGACAGTTGTTGACTCGCTAGTCTCCCTTTTTTCTCTCATGAAGTAAATAATACAAAGCAAAGACTCTGTCACGGTGGCAAACTTACTGACCATTGCAAATCACTGACACACAAACGTTAAATAAGCTTCTCCTTAATGAATTCCTCACCATAATAAAATATACAGTATGTTATTCGTTGTTTAGATTATTGTGGAGTGATATATAAGCCCAGTGAATAGTTAACAGAAACTATAAAGTATTAAAACGCATTAGTATAAACCTGCAGCCAGATTTATTATCAGACTATAGTCTGACCAATCAGATGCAAGAATTTAAGTGCTATGGTATAATAATCCTTAACTAATTTTTTCATAATTATTACAAGTTACAATTACAAGTCCTGCCTCTGCCTTGTGTATGCGGAGTTTGTATGTTCTCTCCGTGCCTTGGGGGGTTTCCTCCTGGTACTCCGGTTTCCTCCCCCAGTCCAAAGACATGCGTTGCAAGCTGCTTGGCATTTCCAAATTGTCCTTAGTGTGTGAATGTGTGTGTGACTGTGCCTTGTTCCCCACCTTGTGCCCTGAGTCCCCTGGGATAGGCTCCAGGCTTCCCCCATGACCCTGTGTAGAAGTGGTACAGAGAATGGATGGATGCATGGATGGATACTAATCATTAGCATATCAGGAAATGAAGCATGTAACAGTGACCAGTGAACTTAGCATTGTATCATTTAATATTTGTCAAGTATTTAAATTGAACTGTCTAAGGCTTGTTACATTATGATGTGCTGTGGAATCTGAAACCTTTCACACTGCACTGTTGCACTGTTTTTTGTACTATTTCTGCTTTTACATTATATCATATAAAAAGTTCTTACAGTATAAACAGGGAATATAAAAAAAAGTCTACACATCCCTATTAAAATTGCAGGTATTTATGGTGAATTTCATCACGTCAGATCTTTTTTCCAGCATTAACACAATGTTAGTGAGAAACATTTCAGGAGGAAAAAACAAAAAACTTACAGTAGCCCGGTTGCATAAGTGCTCACCCCTTAACTAATACCTTGTTAAAGCATTTTGCTTGTAATACAGTCTCTTTGAATAAGAGTCTACCAAATTAGCACATCTTGATCTGGCAATTTTATTCCACTCTTCCTTGCAAAAATGCTCCAGATTTATCAGATTACTCCAGATATCTTCATATCTCCTGTGCACAACCCTCTAAGTCATTCCACAAGTTTTCAATAAGATTTAAGATCTGGGTTCTGACTGCGCCATTCCAAAATGTTTATCTTCTCCTTCTGAAGTACTGAGTACTGAGCCTCTTCCTATCTAACAACGGAGATACTTGTAGAGGAACTTGGATCAATTCTCCATTTTATATTGTTTATATGCTTTTGTATTGAAAGCGCTTAGTTTTCTTCAAATTAGTTATTCTGTTTCCTTAAAATATGAACATGGAGTATGGACCCATGTGACCCGTACTCTACCCTTATGTGGGACCTACTGTGAAGCACACACGCACACACACACACACTCATTCACACCTAGGGGCAATTCAGCCTAGCCAATCCACATATTGGCATGTTTCTGGGAGGTGGAAGGAAACTAGGAAACTCAAAGAAAACCACACCGACATGTGGAGAACAAGGAGTTAATAATAATATGGCAAAATACTATTAAAAAGAGAGAATCTTAAGTTTTTTTCAGTTGCTTAAATGGAAAAATTGAATCATTGTATGTTTGTATATATTCACTTCTTCACATTGCAGTAATTCTGGAGTTCATCCTTCCAGCGCTTTTGGGGTTAATATAAATATTGTTGCAGGATCACAGCTGTAACCAAATGTTTGGTTCTGTTCAGCATACTGAGGATTTAGGTTTTATTTTTGGTTTAAATGTACAGTATGTTTTGATGTGACAGCATTAAAGACGATTTACTATAGCTGTAAATTGACCTTTTTTGGATAACTGTTAGGGCTTTGGAATAAACTCCCAGACTTTTACATAAATACACTCACAACACACTCCCAGGATTTCCAGGAAGTTATCTCAACTAAACGAGCTCTCTAGTGTGGAATCGTTAAGCACCAGAAAGCGACCGTGTTTCTCCTGAAGCGTAATGCAGAAAGCAGCATGTGACATGAAATGCATTTGCCTTACATATGAAACACAGCTATTAATGATACGAGGTTTTTCCACTGTCTTATCCTGCAGTTAATATTCACGTACACTGTAATCTCTTCAACATTTATGTTGACAGTGTGAATAAAGCAGGAGAAAGACGAAAGAGTCCATACAGGAGAGAGGAAATTAGAAACATGTTTATGACTTGGCTTTCGTACAAGAAAAAACGAATAAGGGTTCTTGGTGTGTAAGTCTGTATGCTTGTGTTGGTAAATGATGAGAGATTTATCTGCAGTTGTTCAAGATTGTGTTTGGAACTGTCGATGGTCATTAACAGCTTACAAGATGCCAATTAAACCTTTTTTCTCCTTGATCCATAGTCATGTTTTGTTTTTTTCCCCAACCAATGAATACATCATTTCAGGTACAATACCAAGTGGGTGGGAATTAATCCTCATTTGAAATGTGCCAAATCCTACAAACTAAATAGTGTATGCTGTGTTGTAAACAGGGCTTGAATTATCCGCCATGCCAGCTCTAGTGAAGCGGCGATTAAGTGAAGTTTCCTCAGTTGAGCTCACCCTCTGTTTTATGGGAACTGCAATCTCTTTGATTGCAGCAAACACACAACCGGAAAAACAAAATTACATTTTTGATCTACAGGATTGAATGACATGCTGATATTTAGCTGTTGTATGGTTTGTCTGGACGTGCAGACAGCACCTGTGTTTCATACACTAATGCTGTACTGATGATTTGAACAAATAATGGCATAACAGCTTTCGTTTTTCATTCTTGCGAGTGATGGAAACTTTGTTTAAACAGTTTATCCCCGTACCATATGATTAGACAGAGCTGGAGCTGAGAGCAGTACCTTCTTTCCAAAGAAGACTAGATCTGGCAACTCCATCCATGTGTAGCAAGGCTTTATCTCATCCTTGGCCGCAAGTTTGCACTTTCTTGGTAGGATTTGAATTGCAATTAATCTGTTTCTGTTTAGTTTGGTGACAAGCAAGGGCATTTGGCGCCTTAAATAGTAAACGCCTGAGACTCTAACCAAATGCACACTGTATGTGAACAAGACAGCACACACGGTCATGCTGTAAATGCTACAGTTTTAGGAATATCTAGCTACATCGGTCTAGTTATACAGAGGGACCAACAGGTTCTTAATACTGAAGTCGTATACTAAAATCCCTATTTATAAATATCGAACGACGATTAATCCAATACCCTAAATTCAAGATAAAATTTCATGTTCAGAAAAAAATTGAGCTTTGCCTAATCTGAAAACCACAAGCTAGTTTCTTGCTCACCCTTCATAAAACATCCTTCCTCACATCAGCAATTATGTTTCTATATAGCTGAGGTTAGTTACCAGCTAGTAGGCCCAGGTTTTGTGAAGCAAGCTAGCTGATATGAGTTTATAATATAAGAACAGACAGTGTTCCTCAAGTGTGTATGTTTCATTCACTCATTTTCTGTACCGCTTATCCTACACAGGGTCATGGGGTACCTGGAGCCTATCCCAGGTCATAAGGCAGCGGAGACCCTGGACAGGGTGCCAACCCATCGCAGGGCACAATTGCACACACATTTACTATGGAGGTGCTAGCCAGCCCATAACTGGGGGAGGAAACCAGTGTACGCAGAGGAAACCCACAAGGCACAGGGAGAATGTGCAAACTCCACACACACACACACACAGGGTAGAGGCAGGATTCAAACCCCCAACCCTGCAGATGCAAGGCAGCGGTGCTAACCACTAAGCCGCCATGCACTTGCATGTTTCATTCTTGCATACAATTTTATTTAACATTAAAATGACAAAACTACTATTGATGGAAAGCCTCTGATTCCACGTAGATAAACTGTCTAAGTAAAGCTGTTTCAGCATTTTGAGCTGGAAACCACCACGTAACATTATACGACAGGTAGTCATAAAAGAGAAAACAAGGTGTAATAGTGTAAAACGTGCGAAAATTTTTAGATGAAACTGTCCACTCTTCCCATTATAGTCAATCAGATAAAATCCAAAATCATAATTGGTTGATCTAATGGATAGCATATGGCTCTAGACCCAAAACTCCCTATAGAAGAGAGGAATAAGTGAAGAAGGCAGAATGGATCTGGTGTAGTTCATGTTTTCCTGGAGCAATGTTCCCTTTCTCTCTCACAGACTGAAGCTTAATTTATATCCTTATAAAATAAACTCCAGTGTGTAGACCTGCCTCTGGGGGCAATACTGCTTCCCAGGATCTTTTTTTTTTTCTTTTTAATTAACAGTGCATTTCCAGAAAGGACATATGTTTTAGCTTTGGTTTAAGATGAAGATGCACAGAAGAGAAATGTTAGTTTTTAACTGGTTATGTTCGAGATGTTGGTAAAGAGAGAAAACATGAATTAACCCCATTTTACAGAGCAGAGATTGACGGGTACTAGTTGTTTAAAAATGCTTGGAAAGGCAAAAAGGGAAAATAAAGTGTAGCTTGATGTAGTTTGAAAATTATGTGGGTTGATGTGGATTTTGTGAACACATTGATCTGAATTCTTTGTAATGAATTTTCACCAACACAATTTGCAAATGACTGTAAAGTTTGGAGATGAAAATGGATATGAGATAATAGGAGATGAAAAGAGAATGTCGTGATTTGATTTTTCTTTGGTTGGTAGTATTGAGAATCTTTGTGATCTACACACATTACAAACCACTGTAATGCTTTGGTTGATGGGGCTTATTTAAGTGGTGTCCATCTTAAAAAAATGACTTTGTTCCTTTTCCCACCAAATCTCTCTTAAAAGTGGTTTAAGCTAGGAGCAATGTTCCTTGTATACACCAATCAGCCATAACATTAAAACCACCTGCTTAATATGGTGTAGGTCCCCGTTGTGCCACCATAACAGATCTGTCGAGACATGGACTCAACAAGACCTCTGAAGGTGTGCTGTGGTATCCGGCACTAAGACGTAGCAGCAGAACCTTTAAGTCCTGCAAGTTGCAAGGTGGGGCCTCCACGAATTGGAATTGTTTGTCCAGCACATCCCACAGTTGCGCGATCAGATTGAGATCTGGGGAATTTGGAGGCCGAATCAACACCTTAAAATCTGTCATGTTCCTCAAACCATTCCTGAACAATTTTTGCAGTGTGGTAAGGCGCATTATCCTGCTGAAAGAGGTCACTGCCATTAGGGAATAAAGTTGCCATGAAGGGGTGTACTTGGTCTGCGACAATGTTTAGATAGGTGGTCCATGTCAAATAACATCCACACGAAAGCCAGGACCAAAGCCAGAACATTGCCCAGAGCATCACACTGAACCCACCGGCTTGCCTTCTTCCCATAGTGCATCCTGGTGCCATTTATTCCCCAGGTAAGCAATGCATATGCACATGGCCATTCACATGATGTAAAAGAAAACGTGATTCATCAGACCAGGCCACCTTCTTCCATTGCTCCATGGTCCAGTTCTGATGCTCAACATGCCCATTGTAGGAGCTTTCGGCAGTGAACTGGGGTCAGCATGGGCGATCTAACCAGTCTGCGCCTGCGCAGCCCCATACACAGCAAGCTGTGATGCACTGTGTGTTCTGACACCTTTCTAGCATAGCCAGCATTAACCTTTTCAGCAACTTGTGCTACAGTAGCTCTTCTGTGGGATTGAACGAGATGGGCTAGCATTCGCTCCCCATTGGTTCACTGGTTGTCCTTCCTTGGACCGCTTTTGGTAGGTACTAACCACTGTATATTGGAAACACCCCACAAGACCTGCCGTTTCGGAGATGCTCTTACCACAATCTGGCCCTTGTCAAAGTCACTCAGATCCTTACGCTTGCCCATTTTTCCTGCTTCCAACACATCAACTTTGAGAACTGACTGTTCACCTGCTGCCTAATGTATCCCATCCCTTGATAGGTGCCATTGTAATGAGATAATCAGCATTATTCACTTCACCTGTCAATGGTTTTAATGTTAATGTTGATTGGTGTATACAGTACCACCCAAAATTATTGGCACCCTTCAATAAAATAAAAAAAAATTGATCCATGCATGACAATAACAATTTTTTAAATTTAAAATATTCTTTAGGGGTGTCATTAATTTGGCACACGTTTTTGAGTAAGTAGAATTCTAATTATTCTTTTGTTGGAACAAAGATAAATAGTTTATCCTATTTTCTGAGTGGAAAATTAAAATTTTTGTGTAACAGTTTTATACTGCACAAACAATTTTTTTGTGAAAGGTGCCAATAATTATGCTGTATAAAGTAATTAGAATAACTACAGTGAGTCTGACGCTTGATCCTGACCCCATCGGGCCGTTATGATCTTGAGGACAGTTGTTTTCACTTTCGTCTCATTTGAGTCCTCCAGTTCCTTCCACTGAATAAGAGAATGTGGAATCTCTCATCAGAGTTTTCTACATCTTTATCTTCTCCTCAGCTCTGATGATCTTTGCATGTCCGAACTTAGTCTCAATTGATCGATACTCGTTAACTTATCGATATAGGACAGAGATTGTTCACTTTACGCTTATAAATCAAACTGAAACTCTTCTCTGGTGTGCTAGTGTTAAATTTAGCCAATTCAAATATCACAGAACTCTCACTTTCAAAGCACCAGGACATTTCAACACTGAGGTCACACTGTCCACTTCAGACTAAGACATTTCTGGGAAACTACATCACAAGTGTAGATGTTCCTTAGGTTTTTTTTTTTTTTTTTTTGCTTCTCTTCATTTCTTTTCACTGAATGACTCAACAAACATAGCACTGCTCCCCAGTTAATGGGTGGACAAGACTGAACCACTTGTATTGTGTTTCAGTGTGGTGAGTTTTCTGGGTCAGTAGATCTGACAGGAGGAACTTCATTTGAAAAGAATTAAGAAGAAAGAAAATAATTTGAGAGACCAATATCTCTAGGTGAACTTCTGGTTCTCCATAATTTTCCTTTCCTAAAGTAACAGCTCATAGTCAACATGCAGGGCTATGAAGCATTTAAAGGAAGGAATGTTTATTTTGGTGTCACTTTCAAATTCATTCATCTACTCCTCTCTGCTTGTGGGAATTCACCAACTGGCATGTGACTCAAATATGACCTGTTGGCATGAATGTAACTTACAGCTAATGGTCAGACTAGCTGCTTATTACAGTGTTTCTATATAAACAGTGCTTACCAAAAGGCCGCACCCTTCTATGAATACCACATTCTGTAGAATAAAATGCACGGCCAAATTCCACAGAAAACTTCGCTTCAAATGTGTTTTATTAGGAATGAAAAAACTGTAGCAGTTTTGTGCTAATTTTTCTTTTCCTACTACTATTTTCAACCGTAACTTCTCCAAGCAGCAAGCAATCCCACATCCATCTAAGCATACAACTCATTTGCTGTGATTACTTCCACAAAAATAGACTGTGTTCATAGATGGCAGCTGTCATATATTAAACCACATGGCATGAGCCTGTTAGTAACATTTCACAGCAATGATGTGACGTGTCAGTGAAATGATCCTTATCATTAAAATCAAAGGACTAGATGTTGGGAGAACGATCTCCTTCCCTAAGTAGTCACTGAATACATTTCATGCATGGTTAAAGTACTGAAATACTAGGATAAGAGTTCTAGTTTGTGTGTGAGTGTGCCTGAAAGACAGAGTAAAAGTGAGTGTGGTGGCAAGGCAAGGTCTTATTTACTCATTGGTCCCTGGGTACTAAAATGGTTGGATCGTATTTCTTATTGCAGGAGGCCTCTTCTAAACATGCCAAACAGAGGAAAGGAAACAGAGGACACAGATATGTCCACAGGAGACCCCCAACCCTTTTGCTTTGCACCCCACACGCANTACAGATGCACATACTGTATATATGCAAAGATGACAATGCACAAATAACAAATTTGCATGTAAACTCTGACCATCTCAGAATGATTAATCTAGTGTAATCTAGTACATCTAAGTGCCTTCCTATAAATATTATCTGGCTCTTGTCTGTCTATCTGCTAGACTCACTGACTCTGCCATGATTGACACCTCCTTGTGTTTGGGGTTAGGTGCCCCCCCCCTCCCTCTCTCTCTCTCTCTCTCTCTCTGGTAGACAGGTGCAGGTTCATATAACCTTTCTGTACTCTCTCCCTCATTCCTGCTACTTACAGTCATGCCGTGGCAGTGTCTCAGGCTTTCGTTCTTAGCTCAGCTCTTCTCCAGCATCAAAGAAACTCACTGAGCCAGAGAGACAGAGTAATGTGATAACATGTGATAATATGACAGCAAGCTCAGATCCCTCAGATATAGATAGGAAAGTTCTCGGGCATTAGCTAGCCTCATGACAGCATAGCATCCATAACTCCACTGGAGATGAAAGTAATCATACTATGCTATAAATCTTGTCAAGCTACTTGTTTAATTCCACCTATATTTTAAGTTTTGATCCTGCCCATCAGTTCACGCCAGCGCCTCAGCGAACAGAGAATATTATCAAAGCTGTTATTATCAAAGATGGTTAACTGTAATGTTAGAAAAATAACACTGCAATGTTCTGAAAATGTTATGTAATACTAAACCATCTATTTTAACTTCCCTACAGCTAAAAGTCTCAAAGTAATGTTAAGGTTTATGATGATTATTTAATAATGACCTCAGACCACACTGATAACTTCATGAAACATTCCTAGAACTATAATGTTCAGAATGCATCACTGAAATCTCTAACAAGTTGACTGTAAGATGAACGTTCCCTCAGTTTAATTGAGTAATGGGGTCTCCCAAAACCTGTATATTTAAGTTCACTTAACTTGCTGCTCTTGTAGACTCTACTTAAATTGTTTGGTTCACCTAACTTGGTGTTCATATAGCGCATTTTATCGTTTACTGACCGTGAATCGACCCCGGGCCGTCGCGGTGAGTGCACTGCATAGTAGCCATTAGTCTCCATACATAGGGGGAATTAACACTTTAGAAAAATATAACCTTATTTACAAAAGATTCTCTACATGATTGCCATTTCCCTGTAAACACACAGAGTCGTCTGTCCTACTTATGATGAACTCTACAACTTCACTACACCAGTACCAGCAACAAACAAGATTTTGCAATTATCTACCAATCAGCGCATTAGTTCTCCTGTTGCCGGGCAGAACTCCTTGCATGGCCAATCACATCAAAGGATACCAGACTGAGCTATTTTAATGAATCATGATTTTTGAGTTCATAACACTTGAAATCTTAAGTTTATGTATTTTGAGGATAAATAAGTTAAATTATGTTCGATTTTTTGATTTATAGGTACAAAACGCAACTTTTTAATGTTTAGTCATGATTACTTGACTGTTTAAGTAAAGACAACATGACGGTTTACAGTGATTCAGAAGAATTCAGAAGAACTTGCATGAACTGTTATGTTCATGATGAATACAATAAAGTCACTCCATTGGAATCTTGCTCAAAATCAGACTGGTTTCATGATGATCCATGAAGCAGCAGCAGCTACACATATTTCTATAATAGAAACTGTTAGTACTGTTTGTAGACGTAAAATCTTTTTCAGAATAGTGCATGTTGTCAAAAATTAGTTATAGTGATGTACTAATCCTCATGTGTAAATCAGTGGAGTGACCCATCATTCAGCATTGTTCACCTCACATATTCCTATGAAGCAACAAATAAATGCATCTCATTGAATATATGTATTTGTTATTACTATGAGGCTATTAGCATGTTCTGTACCTTGCTCAGAATATGCACATCTGCTAAATGCTGTAAATGTTAGCTGTGTCAGTATGTTAGTCTTTATTTGCTACAAGGCTTCATTCTAACACAGTCTTGTTCTATGTTATACCTAGGAACTCACTGAAATTTCAAAATTAAAACAAAACAATCTGTAAACAGTCAGCTCCGTGGTTGGTGGCACCCTGTTTAAATTTCTTTACTGCTAATTAGCTTAATCTTAAAGAGAAGCTATGAGAGAAGTTGAACATTTAATTGAAGTAAAATTATTCTAAGAATATAAATAGCACAAAACATACATCTTTTTTAACCAAAATCAATCACACTTATTGATAAGCTGGTAGAATTTTGGGGTCTCGATTATTTGGAAGAAATTGAATTTGGATGAAAGAGCAAATCTTTTTTCTTAATCCCCTTTTAAGCATGCTGCTGGATCTGTGATGTTATGGGACTTTTTTTTTTCTCCAGAGGCCCTGGGAAGCCTTTTGATAACATCATAATACATTTATAATACATAACATCATGTTCTCCATGAAATATCAAGAGATTTTACATTAAAATATGACTCTCTCTGCCAAGAAGCTAAAACTGGATCGTGATGGATCTTTCCACAGGACACTGATCCAAAACATCCATCCAGATTCACACAAAAATGGTTCAATGATCACAGAATCGAGCTCTTGGCATGACCATCCCAGCCCCCTGACATAATCCCCATTGAAAACCCGTGGAGAGATGAAGGGGTGTGGTCATAATAGGGAACATTGGATGCTGGAGGATCTGGAGAGATTGTTTATTGAGATGTGGTC
Source organism: Pangasius macronema (assembly GCA_037577455.1). Lineage (NCBI taxonomy): Eukaryota > Metazoa > Chordata > Actinopteri > Siluriformes > Pangasiidae > Pangasius > Pangasius macronema. The sequence continues at coordinate 4,423,488 of CM074963.1, forward strand.
TCAGATTCCTTGCTCTGTATTCTCCAGTCTCATGAAATATTATAGGAGAAGACTCAGTGCTGTTATGCTGGCAAAGGGAGGTTGCCCGAAGTGCTGAATGCAGGCATGCCAATAGTTGACACATGGTTTTATTAAAATATATTTCACAGAATTAATTTATTTTAATCAAAAGTTAGTTATTTCTCATGTTTTAGTGTAAAATTAAACCAATTAATCACAGACATTTTTTATAACCTTTTTACCCATCTTTCCCAGCATGCCAATAATTATGGAGCTGACCGTATATAATCTAGCATCCTGCTTAGGGTATATACCTGATCTGTTGCCCATGTTCTTGTGATAGGCTCTATATTGACTACAGCACTGACCAGGATAAAGCCATTTAAATGAATGAATCAGTAAACGAATATTCAGAAAACAGCGTATACAATTCCTGCAATTTATCTGTCAGATAATGTCCTGGTTTTATTAGATTTCAGGCAAAATAATGCAAACTTTTTGGTCCAGGGCTCTTGAGGACTCCCTCCACTTAGGGTCCCTAGGCAGTCAGTTCCACACATTCAGTATACTCATGTAAATTGTACTGTCTTGCTATGCATTGTGGCATTACAAAGACGTTGGTGAGGCATTAAGACGGAAGTGGTCACCATATTTGAATGAGAAGGAATGATTCCTAAGGCCTGTCCATTAGTGTCACAAACCAAAGTGGTGCGGACATCAAGTAATAATCAAAGCTAAAATCCTCTCACTTTCTTCTGAATTAGGACAATATGGTAGCACTTGATTTGGATAATCCAATGTAGTCACTCTAAAAACCATCTATATACAACCATGAACCAGGTTCTAATCCATAAACGAATTCCCAACATATTAAATTAGATTTAATCACCTCTCAAGAGTAGCAAAATATTGTTAGCTGGTACCCTGATGGACACTAGCATGCCATCTTGTGATGTCAATCACTTCCCTGCACTGTTCATGTTTCTCTAAAGAGAAGCAAGATAGAGGGCAAACAGGGGTTTGTTGGTGATTCATATAACACTCTCAATTAATATAGCGTTCCAATTTTAAACATACATTTCCTATAACCCTTCCTCTTCTTCTGGTAAGCCCTCTCTTATGCAGCAGACATGAATGATTGTATTTACATCATTTCCTTGAGAAAATGAGAGAAGACTTCACTCACAGATGGAGGTCAAGTCTTCTCTACTCACCCACCACTTCCAGTATAGATGGTGGATACTGTATGTGTTAGTCAATCCTGTATTCCCCAGAGCAATTCACACTGGTCTGGGTGTTGTGGTAATGATTGTGTGGGGTCCTAGCATAACTGTAGAGTGAGTAAGGCTGATGACTGGTGTTACAGTTAATGGATACAAGACTGCATTTCCCATTACAACTGCTCAGTGTTGGGCAAATGTCTATCGGTCAGTATGAGAGTGACTGAAATTGATATTTATATTACATACAAGTAGTTATTCATATCCCCTTAAAACAGATTAACACAACAAATAAAAAAAAAATAGAACAAGTAAACATTCCAACCTCTTTCTCAACTACATTGTGCAAGGATCTAATTGACTTTTCCCCAGTGAAGCTTTCTAGTTTGCTTTGGCAACTTTGGTAACTGATATGATTTCTGTACTTGAGATTTAACATTTTACTCGGCAATCAAGCCCGAGCTTGAGAATTCAAATGTAAATGTTTGGTCTATTTTTCTGGGCTTTTGTGATCAGATCCATGTTTTGTCTCCTAAATAACCCAGTTTCACAATTATGTGCACAATAACACCCAGGCACTATACACATTTCAAAGTCATTGTGTTTGTCAAGACAAATCTATCATTCTCCATAGTTCTGAGGTCCGTTTGCAAAAACAGAAACGTGAAGGTGCAATTAACTGACCTCAGCCATATGCATAATTTATGTTTTAGACTGCCTCGATGACATTTCATGTTAGGGGACTGTTTTGCTTTGTGAGTCACCCTGTAAAACTAAAAACAGAGTATCTTAAGCAACCATTTTTCAAGCTGCAAGACGATAACTGATGTTTTGGGAAGTTACAGAAAAACAGAAATTCTGTCAGTATTTTTCAAAGAGGCAAATCAGTCTTGGGGCTTGGAAAACGTGCTAATGTGCTTCGTATGCATGCTTTTTATCATCAGTCTGTTCATCTGGGTCAGATTGCGTATATTTCTTCATCAAATGAACCAAGTGTTCTTTCAACACAGCCTAAAAACGTTGCTTCCCACCCAAGATTGTCAGCCCTGATTAAAGCAACCTGTGTAAGCATGGGCAGGTTCCTTTCCTGTCTTCCTAACCGAGCTGTTGAAGCATGGCTAATCAGTTATTTCTGTAACAACTTCAGCACATCCCATTAGTCATCAGTAGTTATAACAGTTTCTATACCTCTGAGTTTTCTGTCAAAGTTCCACTATAGTGAGCAGGATATTACATAAAAACATAACTAATGCAAACTGAGTGACAGTTATGACATTTCAGCACAGGAATACTTCGAACATAGAGCCTGATCTTTGTTGTGCAACTATTGTATTTACATAAATGTAGCTTTTTAAAGCAAGCCGTGCATGCTCGGGGTGCTATTGTATGCTTTTGGCCTTTTTTTTTGGTCACGTCCTACAAGCAGCATGTACAAAATACACTCCTGTGATATTTTTGTTAAACAATTTGTGTTAAAAGCATAGCACAAACAATGTGTTTTGCTGGTTGGTGATGTGGAACAAACAGTATCACTTTATTTAAAGGGTACCTACATTGTGTCTTTAGAACACATTGATAAGCATTGCATAAATACTTTATAAAGTAGTATAAAGCAGTGCTGGAGAATTTATGAAAGGCTTATATCAGAATGTTTAAAATGATATTGGATAATGGTATCTTTACATGGAAGACAGAACAACAACCATCAACTGTCATTATTTTTTTATCCAAATCTTCCACAGCACATTCATAACATTTCGAGAAAGTTGTAGAAGGTCCTCATAGTGCTATATAATGGTGTTATGAATGTAAATTTGCTGAAAACTTTGGATAAAAGGCATTAAAACCATTCTTTCAGCTAGCATATGGGCTAGCACAAGAGGTTGTATTGGAAGGACAATCCATAAGCTTACTGCAAACCAAAGATACTGTAAGTACACCTCACAAACAGCGAGGTAATACAACAGGTAGACACATTTTTTGCCAGTACTTTATTATGATTCATTATTATCTACTATTATCTATGATTTATTTATCATCTACTATGGATCCCAATTCTAATACCGCCCAGGTGTATTCCTACCTCAGGCTAGTGTTCATGGGTTAAGCTACAGGTCTACCAGGATAAAATGGATACTAAAAGTGAATGAGTGAAATATCCCCAATTTAAAAATAAATTAAAAAATTAAATAAAATGGTATTCTACAGTATATCCAAATGCTTACTACCATTTTTGCCATGTTATTCTGTGTTGTACCTTAATGTCTAATGGTTAGTGTGTACATAAATCTACTGAAGAATGGAGCCTACTCGCATTTAGCTATGTTCGTGATTTTATATAAAGGTAAAAGTTACACAAATGTTTCAGATTTTAGATACTAAAGGTTACTATGTGTAACTTCAAAGTTTTAACCAAGTGACCCTTTACTCTACATACACTATATGAGTAGGGGGTACTCAGTGAAACCACTACAATTTAGCCTTATAAAATGCATCTATTGTTTAGTTTTCTTTTTTTTTTTTGTTTTGTTTTTTATCTTCAATAAAAACTTCAACTATATGTACAAAGCTACCTGGATTACATGATGTATAGTTTTGTAGGCTCCCCTCCATCACTTATGAGGACCCAGCTTTACAGAAGAGCTACACTTATTACATCTGCTTGATTACACGTTCCCACAAGCTTCACGACAATAGTTTTTGGTCCACAGAAACACATGTATTCATGAGGAGGAATATTCAGGGAAATATGGCCCAGGAATGAAATCTGGTCCTGGTTCCTATAGAGGAAACATGCCGAGAGTTCTTGGGTTCCTGACAAGATTCCTGTAGTGGAAACACACCTAATTACATATGCTGGCTGATGTGATGTGCTTGATTTTGATGGGTTAGGATTTTTTAAAACTTGGAAAATTGCATGCAGGCATAAGCATCTGGGTCTTATACTTGTAAAATGGAAGTGCAGTCTGTCAGTGTCTTTGGAACAATATTTATGTCATTCATCTGCCATAACTTGTATATTGTTCATAATTCATACCATATTGTGAATGTATGTGGGGTTACAGTCTGGAGTGTAGAGGGAGCTCCAAGACACAGTGATGGACTTCCAGACTGAGGTACTGAGAAGACACCCCTGAGAGGTCAACAGGACCACTGACACTGGTAAGGTGGCATACTAAGGGGAGGGGAGATGCAGTTTGCTTAAAATAGGCCCACCATTCTATCAATTTCCACAAAGGCTGGACTAGAAAAGGTCTACTAAAATGAGTTAGGTGTTTTTCTGGTGTTTATGTTAAACGCCAGGCACTACATGGTAAATTTGTACTTGAGCTACTGTAATAACTCGAACAGCCTGAATGGAGCTGGGAAACACACATGACAGTATAAATGGCTCAGACTGGTACCATGTGAGTATGAGTCTTGTGTATGGCAGGTTGCATCTGTGATACATTATTTCAGCAGGAGTGCACACCGAGTACAAAATTACCTCCAATTAAGCACTGAAGCGCTTACTCTGACTTTAAGGCACATACTCCAGTTTCTTTAAGAGCACAGGAGAAACAGGACAGCCGAGCCTGACATTCCCTGTACATTCTACAGGTCAAACATAAATTTTCACCTTTCCTGATAACATAATTGTTGTCTTCCCAAGAGGACAGAAAGCAATGAAGGGTTAACAGACTTCAGAGAAAAATGTGGAAGTGGATAAACACTGGATAATCAAGGATGTAGTAAAATGGTTGAGAACTCTAATATAAGTCATTTAAACAAACCAAATGAATTTGAAGAAAAAAAGAAGGAAATCTGTTACAAAGACAGGCAAGTGTTTCTAATTATAGCACTATGGTATGTCGTATGGAACAGTGAGTGTATAATGTAATAATTATTCTACTGCGAACTTTCAGCTAGTGGCAGATGAATTTATCTGGGCTTAAGAAGAATCCAGAGATTAACAGCAGTGTATCAGAGCACTCAGTAATAGTTGTAGATGTAGTAGCAAAATTGTTTCCAGAGAAACAGGCCATTTTGGGCAGGGCTGTAGGAGTTAATGTAATTGTTGTCAAACCCTTATATTTATTCCATAAATTTTCAAATTCTGAGAGTCCAGATGAACTCTTTCTCTTTAAGCTTCCTCACTTCATTGCTGACAATGAAAGCAATGAAACAAAGGTTCCTGGAACTATGACCCAGGAACAAAGTCCGGTCCTGATTCCTATAGTGGAAACTTCACTTAAATTCTTGGGTCCCTGTCCAGGTTCCTGTTGTGTAAATACACCTAATTGCATATATTGTCTTATGTGATGTGCCTGATTTTGCTGTTTTAGGATCTTTCTTTCGGAAAATTGCATGCAGTCAGAGGCACCTGGGCCTTATGCTTATAAAATGGAAGTGCAGATTCTCAGTATATTTGGAACAGTATTTCTGTCATCCAGCTGTCATAACTTATATTTCGTTCACAACACATGCCATAATATTAATTAACACCATAATTCATATCAATTCAAACTGGGATGCCATTTATGTCCATTTTTATTGGAGTCTCTCCATTGGAAAAGAGAAATCATTAATTGTAATTATGATGGTGTTCAACCAAACAATCATCCAGCCTTCTCTTGGGTTCCCCAATGCACATTTTAAAGAGATGTTTTAATTAATTTGCAAGCGGAACGTCTTAAACTGTACATGAATTAATTTCATCAACCATTTCCAATATCTCTTAGTTTTACCTCCCACGGCCTCAGAAGCTTTCACAGCTAATGAAGAACTGTTGTCTGAAACATACTGAAATTGTACTATATCTAGAACTATATATTTGGTCTGATCTTCTTGTGTAATCACAGTCTGGAGTGTTTGGAGGCCACCATGCATGGCCATGTACATATATACATATATGGTCAATTGGGGAAACTTGTGTTAACAGAACATTTTGATATCCAGTGTTGAGAGAAGCAGTTGTTTTGATGGTGAAATAATGATAGGACATAAATATTTGCTATATCCCTAATGAAGACACTGTTATCTCTGTCTTTCAGACAAACATACAGACATTTTTTGTGTCTGGGGCTCTCTGTAAGACTAAACCATTTCACTCAGCAGGGTGTGTTTTGGTTCAGCCCAAACAGACCTAAAGATAAACAGGAAGCACCTCTACTGCTGTCGTAAATCTGAGCATCACTGTGGCAACAAGGTCACTGACCCCTTCAACCTGATGTGGCATAGGTCATACAGAAGCGTTGGGGTTTGAAGGAGGGGAAACTTGACAAGTTTGGAAACTTGCTTAACATCAACATTCAAAGTCATGTTTGAGGCGTCCCTTCTCAGTCCGAGCAGCAGAACTGCCGGAGGACAAGAAATCCAACATTTTATAAAACAGTGAAAAGTACAGGACCTATGTAGTTACTGGCTAGTATGCTAGTCAAATTTAAAATACTGTAAGGTTGGAATGATGATTATACTTAATTGACATTTTTGTTTCACCTTCTCACTCTAATGTGGTCTTGAACAAGACCAAATTTCGAGAAGACTCCAAATGCTCTGGTCCCATCTCAATGTTAATTATATTAGAGCCAGTTTATAATAATTATCCTTCTCTGGGGACACCCTTTTAGAAACTCTTGTACTTTTTCATCAAAAAACACAGCCAAGGACTGCCTCTTTATGCAGGAACAGGTCATCTGTTTGATTGACTTTGCAAACAAATACATCCTCCACATGTACATACTTTAGTGATTAAGCTTCTACCACAGCACAGCTGAATTCTCGGACAGTAGTTCCAGCTGTAACATGAACAATAGGTTTATATTAATGCGTGCTTTCTAATACGTTATTGGTTTTATAGTAACAGCTCATTCACAGTTATTTGTATGGCAGATCTGCCATATAATCCCAGTCTAATAATAAACAGCTTTAAAAGAAAAGTGTTGGTGATTATCAAAAAAAAAATAAGCATTGATGTGGTGAAGTCTTTTTGTTAGGAGGCATTTATATAACATTTATGGAAGGAGTCTCGGGCGTCAGCGGTTTGTAAAAGTCACAGTGCTTCACATTGGGCCATGTGGTGGAATTTGACTACAATATGATTACAACAGACTTAAAGTTGAAAGTACATGTGCCAGTAAAAAAAGGCTTCTGGCTGTAAATATAATTAAAATAATGTTTAATGTTTGAACTTTACTTAACATGAATGTTTTCCTGTTAAGTGTATAATACTGGGTTAATATTTGCCTTGTTATCCAATTTTAGCAGTAACCTATACACTTGACATGCATTACATTTTAGACGGATGTTTAGACCAACTATCCCAGGTGAAAACCTCTTAAATTTATTCAAATAAATAAGACTCACTGATACGGCATGTGAATTACCCAAAAAAGGGTGGCATGTTAAGGGTGGTGCGTTAAGATTTCCTTTCACTGGCACAAATCCCCACAGCCATGCTATAAAAAAAATAGTGGAAAGCCTTCCCAGAAGAGTGGAGATTATTATACCAGCAAAGTGGGAGAACCACTCCATGTTAATGCTCCTGGTTTTGGAATGGGCAAATGTGGATGTGATGATCAGGTGTCCAGATACTTTTGTACTTTTGGCCATATAATGTATCAGGCAGCACTGCAGTGCAGTCTGAGCTTGTATGAATCTTGACAAGGAGACAAAAAGGTATGGTTTAGGCACACTATTTTACTTCCTTCTACGTCAGTTTTGCCCTTGTGGGGACAATTTTGGTTAATGGGATTTAGGCGTGTGTGTTTATTGACATCTGTTAAATAATGTATGGATTGTTATCTCTATTTATAAAGAGATCTGCTTACTATTGCTCACGTTTGGTACTCAGGATTAATGAGGAAAAGTTAGAGATGCTTGCGGCAAGCAACTGGACATGTAGTTTCACAACTGAAACTGTTTCTGTTCTTTTTCGAGGCCATGCTCTCTGTACTGATTAGTGATTATAACCTGTTACCACACTTTTCATTGTTCAGGAATCGTGAGAATTGCAATGCTGAAAAATAATCTGTATGTGAAATGACTCGGTAGACGTCCAAACCAGAATATGAATGCATCATTTTAACCATAATACCCACATACACACACACACACACACACACACACACACACACACACACACACACACACATACTTGTCATTGAGCAAATACAAACTTCTAACCAAGATATAAAACTTAATTAAATGTTCATTTCTGAGTAGTTCATATTGACACAATGTTGGAGTTATGTGCTCCAAACCTCCCTTGGTTGTAAACACAGTGAGCATTAATTAGTCATTCCATCTAAGACTTAGTGACCGTATGATTCATATGAACCACAGCGCTGATGTGCAGCAGTTTGTTTTTTACTTAAACAATGCTTAATCCTAAACAAAAGCCTGAAATATGATTCGTCAGTGTAGATTTGTAGAATGTAGTGAATTTGATTATCCTAAAATGTTAAGAAAATGAAATCACCTGACGCATTCTATACATTAGGACTGTGGAGAATGAGCAGAAATTTGGAAGCAATGAAGTTATGACTCAGCAGTTTTCTAGGAAGAGGCGATTCAGTTTTCCTAGAACTCTAATAGTATGTTTGCAAGATGTGACCCATTTAGCCTTTGCTAGAAAAGGGCTGAAAAGTCCAAATTGAATTTTAATTGAACACAGCCCTTTGGGGCCATACAAAGCATCCTCTATCTATCCACGCTTATCCTACACATTCTCGTCCTCCTGTCTTCAACTGACGGTGACTCGTGTCATAAGGCCAAAGGTCAAAGGTTAGCATCTTATGGCTGTATAATGTGTGGATTGTTGTGATGGGATTCCCAGTGTGATCTGTCTCTTCTTTTTCAGCAAATAAATTTTCCACAAAACTCTGAAAACTAGAGCAAAATGTAGAGATGACAGGAACTACAGACTGATGCCAGAGATGAGGTGCTATTTTGGAAGTTTGTGAAAATCTTACTACATGTTCTGATTTTTGCTACACGGTAAAGAAAAATGTTATGGTGTAATAACGTCCATTTGTTGTATTGCATGAGTGTTGCTTGCAGAAAATTGATCACAAGTATTTCACATGTTTGTAGCTTTGAGTTGGATCTCTTGAGCAAGCATGTTAAATATGGGTTCGATTTTGTTTGGTTTCATATGAAGGAAGTTGTAAAAGAAAAATACAAACTCCACCTCTAAGCATAATCTTAATGTTGTTGAATGTAAGATTTTGGAATTTTGCCCTTACTTATAGAAAATGGCCGTTGCATGCTACTTATGGAAGACCATCTCATAACATGGGTTGTGTTACTCTTTTCTCCACTGCATGGATTCATTTAAAGGCTGTGAGTGCCATGTCAATACAGATTCAGAAATAATTCAGGGCTACATCACAAACCACATGATGCACACTAAGTAGAAGGCCTAAATATTAATGACAATAGTGGTGTACTTATAAACTAACAGCAGAATTGTAATGTGGACCCTTATTTTCCATTAAAGAACTTTTATTTATCCCTAAATATGTTTTTTTTTTTCCTGTAAACTCTTCAGAAAAGCGAGGGTATATGGGTAAGATTCTTGGAATGTATTTACTCTCCCCTTCTTGGCATTGATTTTATGTGATACCTGAGAGTCCCAGACTCAAAATTGCACAATTCAGTGATGAATCAGAGTAATGAGGCACTTTCAAACTATCCATGAACAACAATCATAAATCAAGTGATGAGTACTTACACATACATGTGACATGTAGCAGCTAAGAGACTCAGAGAAACTCAGTACTATGGCTTTGTGAAAGCACCATCACCATGGAGATTGTGAAAGGAAAATCAAGACCAGGTAATTTTTTTTTAAAATGTATCTCAGGACATATGTCAGAACCTTAATGTCGCTGATGTGCCAGGAGTCAAGCGTCCTGGATCTGTATTTGATAGTGATACTGTAATAGGACCTGGAGCCATCGTCATTCTCGATTCTTCCGCAAGGAGACCCATTGGAAAATCTCTGAACTTTGAAAACATGCAGAGAGAAAGGAGGAGTGAAGCATTTAAGATGTGGAGACACTGCAGTCCTGCCACATTTGGAGCCCAAGGCTAAAACTGCATATAGAACAATGTGTACCCTGTGTAAAAGTGCTAGGGTTTTTCATTAGATAAGTGGAGCCTATTATCTAAGCTGCTGATTCAGAAGAGCCTCCTGTAATGCTGCAAGAGGGTCCAACACACCAGCTGTGCTCCGCCAGATACATCCCTGTCCCGTGAACCTCATTTAACCCATAAACATAATCTACTTTCCTCAGGTATGTGAGCTGGCAGTTAATAGGACACAGTCTGGAATTTCTGCTGTCTTTAATTTAGCAAATTTACTTTAAATACTGTTTTGCCCTCAAAATGAAATGAATGCATCTTAAGGTATGGTTCAGTGAGAAGTCAGTGCTGTAACATGTACAACATCGTTAAATAATCTTCAGATAATGACGTGTGGGCAAAACAAAATATTTAGTTTTGTTCATTCAATGTATTTATGGTCCATTACTTTGTCTCATACAAAAGTGTAAAAGAGATACTTATACTCAAATCTCACTTTGGTCTCCGAATGCCTAATTATGCATCTTGGCTGAAGGTGCTTTGGTTTAACACAAGCCAGATCTTCAACTCTTACAACAGCCAAAGTCCCTGGGTGCTCTGATCATTTGTCTAAATGTGACAAGGGTTGGATCGAGTCCCAGCAGGCTGATGTAAGAGTGTGTCTTTGTGAGAGATCGAGGGCATGTAGGGGGTGATCATCAAGCAAAGAATACCCCCAGGATTGGGTCAATTTCTTACTCTGTGATTCCTGTCAAAGGTGAAAGGAGAATGAATGAGAGGAAAAGTTACCTTGTCATTTTGCACACCAGATCCCTTTAGAGTTACTGTGACGACACTGTGTATCGTTTATACATACTTGGACAGTGATGCAATTTATGTTGTTTTGGCTTAAAATGAAACACTGGTTAAGTGCAGAATGTCAGTTTTAACTTCAGGATAATTAGAACAGCCTCACAGCCTTTAAAGCAATATACTATCATACATATATACAATATACTATAACATACAGTATAAGTAGTTTAGGAGACCAGTTATCATAAGTATAAGTTATTGCACAGTGGAAAGTCTAGATTATAGTTATGGCATCTGGAATATTGTGTTGTTGTCTCACTGTATAAATGTTAAAATCAGAATTAATCATAAATTATGGACATACTCAAAATGTTAGGTGTGTCAAGTGTTAATAAGGATGCACTGGTGAATTTAGCACAGAAGATCATGAGTTACAGGTGTGATGTTTCGAGTGACACATCATCTGGCTGCCAGTGGATCTGCCTCATTTTGGATTGAATTTAGAGTTAAGTAAAAAAGTGACGTCAATATTTGCATGGGGAACGTTCCTCTTATTCAGGGTCAGCTTACTCATGAAAACACTGACGTCACTTTTCAGCACTTTTGTATGTGAGCTCAGAGTATTTAGTTTGAGACATATTAGCATGTGTTAGGGAAATGGTAGCTCAGAGGTTAAGACTTTGGACTTCTGATAGGAAGGTTGGGATCTCAAGCTACCACTGCTGGGCCCTTGAGCAAGGCTCTTAACCCTCAGCTGCTCAGTTGTATAAATGAGATACACACGCAATATAATGTGTCAGATATAAACTAGGGTCTGCTTCCAGGCTCATCACACCACCCCAGTATGGAAAAATGTCCTTTAAAAAAATCTCCTGTCGTGTTTTATTCCTTAGGTATCATTCGAAGCTGGATGCACCAGCGGAAAGAGATGTGCCCTTTCAAACACACTTCCTTTCAAAAACACCTGTGTTAAGAAATGCATGCTCACCCTTCCCACTAGACTGGTAAGCCAGTGAAAGGAATATTTCCTTTGGGTTTTAGTCACTTATGGCTTCCATATGTTACTCACATAATAAAATGTTAAAATGTTACTTAAAATAAGTGTAGAATGGTCAAGGCTTGGGGTCACCGAAAAATTCATAATGGCCATTTAAAAGTTTTGGCACCCCTGCTTTAAAACATTACGCAATATCTGTTATTCAGACAAAATAGCTTAAAATATTCTTAGGATATAATGGTATTTTTAAGCTAAAGCCTTATTATTCTGACATTTTTACAAAATCAGGTTGGGACTGAATACAGCCTGCCTTCACTGATGTACACAGCACAACAACGAGAGAGAGAACTTGCAGACCGTGACATCTGGACACACTCTGACCATGTGTGTGCTGTACATCCGGGTATGTTGTCCGTGTCCTGGCTAGCTAGAATATATGACATCTCCATAATGATGTGCCAATCTAAGTTTCAAAACCCAAATTATTGAAAGATTTCTCGACGCCGCCTCTTGGCTCACACAACACAAGCCCTGAAAAATAACTTTTTAGCCTAGATATCATTTTGTCCTGTTAGAATCGTGAGGTTGATTCTAAGAACGTAAGTAAAAGTAATAGCTTCATACTACACTGTGCATGGACTCGTTTGAAGTACTTACGTGCAGTACATTTGTTTCATGAAACAATAAGCCAAATGTAATGAAAAAAATAGAGATGATTATGGCATGCTCTAGCTCAACGGGAGTAATTGTTGGGTTTTATTTGCATGTGCAAGGTCAATGGGTAAGGCTAAACACAACTACTCGTCAAGACCTTTCAAATGATGCATGGCATGTGGCTATGTGAAACACAATATAGCGTTTTAGAGATGTTTAGAAATATTTTTTAAATGGACTCCTGTTTTTTAGCCTCAAACTAAATTGTTATCATTTAGGTCAAATTTAGTATATTGCTTATGCCAATGTATTAGACATTTTTACAGGGAAAATAACCAAATGCTCTGAAGGGGTGCGATCCTAATAACAGTCCAGGCCGAGTTCAAGCAATTAAGTACAAGCATTTGCCTTTAAGCCTGAAAGAAAAGAGGGGATAGAAAATGCAGATTATTATTATTATTTTTTTTTTTACATATTATACAATGTAATTGATAATAGATAATAAAAAAGCACTTGATCCAGCACATCCTACTATATTACATGATGAACTAGAAGTATGGTTGCAGAAAGTGTGAAGCTTAGGCTGGGGTGAAAAATGCTGTATCTACTGGTGAGAGTTACAACGAGAGCCTGGACATTTTCTATCATGTACCAGTTAATTGTACACACACAGTGTAAGACAGTAAACCATGAACTTGTCCTGTGGGCAAGGGGTGGAGGCTATTTTATCATGCTGTTTGTACACTATGTTGAGTTTTGGAATTGATAAAATAATGTTAATGTTTGCCCAAACCATGTCAAGGTGGAAGTCCAGCGCCATTGCCTGACAGAGGCTCTGGACATGATACTGTTCCTTGTTTGACCTGACATCATACAGGAAAAGTGGTCGTAAGTCAGATTTATATATTAACTGGGACACAATTCTGTTTTAGCCAAACTTTGCAACGTGTTCAACTCCCACACAACTGTGTGAATAGCGCTTAAGTCAGTAGATAGGTCTGAAGTCTGAATACTGATGTGTGCAATATCTGTATTAACTCTTGATTATATGTATAATGCAACTCTGAATACAACCCACTGGCCGAATCAATCACCTGACCTCAATCCTAATTAGCATCCATTTCACTAATGTAACTAAAGACATGGTAAGGCAAAAAAAAAGCCTCCATAAACAATGAAGAATTGAAAATGTTTGACAAACTCTATGCTGGAGAAGTCACCCAGCATGTGGTGATCATCAGCTTCCAAACATTTGCAACTGAGTGATAAATATAATTTCACTTATGAGAGGGAAGAAATGGTAGGGGCTTATTTATTGCTATTGGTATGAGGTTTTAGGGAACATTACTCCCTATTGCTGGATACGTACAGAAATATATCGTATTACAGTTGAGAAGCCTGCATCTCTGTGCATATCGACCTAGTCTACTGAGTAAAACCTTCCCATTTTTACATTGCTAGGGTTTTCTGTATCTGTTTGTCTAATAATCAAGATGAAATCTCATTTAAAAATTTCCTGGAGATGTTTAAAAACTACAATTACCAATTAGTTATTAAGCCGTGCTTCTATGCTTTATTGGTTTCTCTATTTTTGAAACAGACAAAAAGATTAAAAGGGTAAAAGGTTTGGCAACATGTCAAAATAAAAAATCTATCCCTTCCATGCCTAATCCTAAGAGCTTCAGGCAATGAAGGCCTTCATCTCTGAGCGACCACTACTGAGTGACAACATCTGTCCTGGTAGTAAGATACCAGAGAGCAAGTAGGAGGACATTAATGTAATGTCATGGTTGCAGTTATGCTGCTGGTTTATGAGCACGTTTATGAGCACGTCCAGTTTCCTGTCAAATGGGAGTGATTATTCAGAGAAAATGATCCACTACGGAGCTCTTAGCAACAGCAGGGGAACCTTGTGTCTAATAAATCATCATTTAGCTTATCCTGCTTTCTGTTGTTTTTGTGTCGTGTGGAAGGATTGACACGGCAAGGAACCAAGCCATCACCTTATGAACATGTAGTTGATTGTCGTACTAACAAGAAAATTAAATGATGGAGTTGTTGTCTCATTTGCACAAGCGTTAATACTACAGAAAGCTATTTTGTTATATTGCTAACAAAACTAATTGGGAAATTAGGTTTGTTGTGACAGATTGTTTGTTACATTTCAGCTCAAATTTATCAGAACATACTCTGAGCACCAATTGTTCCAGGTTGTTTGTGTACCTAATCGTTATCAAAATAATGAGGAGGAGTCTTAATTAGTTCTGTGATATAGTTTTATAATCATACAGTAAATGCACTTATGGGGATATAAAGTATGGGCTCAATCCTTAAGCAATGTTTATAAACAGCACACATCATATAACCTATTTCATTGCACAGGAACAAGCTTCAGCCTGACAGTGTTTTTAATTCCTTTCTAATGGTGCATGTATGATTGCTGTGCATGCAGCATATCACTCTTTTGTCGTAAAGAATGAGAACCAGGACCCTCAGCGTGGTAAGGAGGAGTGCCTTTTGCACCCATGTTTAGTTTGCCCTTTCAGTGAGTAACGCATTCCAGCTGTGTGTTGTCCCTGAATCCTTTGTAAGACGTCAGGACACAACCAAAGGCATTTGTGATAAAAGATTCACTATCAAAGGAGGAGTAGGGGGTGTAGTGGTTGGATTTGCTTTGTATGCTTTCTCGACAGAAGAGACCAGATGCAGGATAACAGACCCTCATTGAGCTTTCACTCATCAGGCTTCAATTACCGTGTGTCAGTAGCCAGCCAATGGAGGGCCTCAACAAAGTCTTGCCCATTCACCTCCATTCCCCCCACGCTGGTTCTCACAGTGGCTTGCGAAACACCACTGGCTCTCCTGCCTGTAAGCACTGATGCAAGGCAGTTCTTGGGAAAGCTAAAACCCAGCCAAAATGGCCTGCTAATTGCAACATCTTGCACCAATTGGTGAGAATGAAAACCCAGCGGAAGTCTTGACACAGCCCAGCACTGCTATAGCTGCCAGGCTTTGCCACAAGACGGAAACCCTTTAGAGGAAGTAATAGCTTAATACCACTCCATGTGTCAAATGCTTCCAAGGTGATTTTTTTTTTAGGGATTATGGGTAACAATTTTTTTTACACTGAAAATGTACAGGACATGCAAATGTGTATGGTTATTATTTCTGTTATTGTGTATACAAAGATTTTGTATGTTTTACTTCCTATGTGTGTGTGTGTGTGTGTGTGTGTGTGTGCGTGTGTGTGTGGGCCCTCCTATTGAATAGCTGTCCAGCTGACAGTGTTTAGATTGGCCGTGAACTTGACCATGGCCGGAAGTTCCCACTGCTCTGGCTATCTTGGCGGAAAACGCATGTTTTTCAGAACTGCTAGACCTGGTTTTGATTTCTATGTGGTGTCATCACAAGATGGGAATACAGAGCTCTGGCTCTAACTTGTTGAATTTAGTCACTACTGATCCAGAGTCAGTACAATAGTCCTACAAAATCAGCACTGCCAGCCTGCTCGGACATCAAAATTTCTTGTTGACTTATTGCCTATCCAGAGAGAGGTCTGCTTTATGACTTGTTGGATGAATGGGAAAACAGCTCCATACAATCTGACAGATGCTATAGATAGTTCCTACAACTTTTGGACATTTAAGCACATATGTGGTAGTCTGAGGTGATCATAGCTGGAGTAAAAGAATATGAAAGCACCAAGATTAATCAAGATCAAGACTTGTTTTTTAGTATTCCATCACAGTTAGCTGTATGGATGGTATCAGAACACTCACAAAATGCTTAATGTTAAAGTTATATTTCTTCTTGAATAGTATGATAAACCTGACCAGACACTTATAGTGTGCCAAACCAAGGCCTGATGTGAATTATCCTTAGATTTTTTGATGGACAACTGTAATTAGTTTCTTTTCCAACTTGTGCAACATAAATCTACATAAATAAGAACACTTTCATCCAAGACTGTTACCCTTTGATGTAGCATGAGTAGAAGTTTAAAAACATGTATGACAGAGGAGAACAAGTTAGTGGATGGTAACTGGCAAATTGGGAAAACTAAACTAAATGTTTATACACGGTCTCATGTATGAATACATAACCAAACTACCTATATATCTATAATTTCTGCCCCACAATCATCACTATACCAGAACTTCATGTTCCATTCTCATTTCCTCATATTGAGAATTTGTTTTCCGTTTTGTAAAGCGTAATGCGCCCCCTCCAGACCACGGGCAGTGGACTGTATCTGCCCAGGCTGACTTCTTCACCTCAATATTTCACATTTTCACATCATCCTTTCTCACACACTGTTCCCTACAGTAGACCTCTTACCCTGTTTTCCATTCCAGAGTTACGACTCTTTTGAAGTCACAGATCTATAAGTTGAATCCAGCTGTCCTTTAAGTGACCTTTTTCTGAGTTTGAACTGAGTGTCCAGGTGTCTGTCCTTTTGTTAGGTTTAAAGGTCTTTTGCCCTCCAGTTGGAGATTAAACCACCACCACGGTGTTCCTTGGAGCCTGTTGACTGAGGATGGTTTTGGCTATAGTCTCTACAGGTCAGCAGGCTGCTTCAAGGTGTTTCCCCCACCCCAGGAACACTATATTGAGTTTCACACACAGCAGGTCTGGATCTCAAGACTGAGCCTGGAGCCCCAGAGTCAGCAGGGAATTTGAGCTTGAAGGAGGGAGATGTTTCAGCCAATACCAATAGCTGGGAATGTTTGTTTATCTGTACATGTGGACATCTACGTATTGACAGCTTCATTGTTTCTGCATATTCTCTATTTTCCAGACATCGTAACTCGAGAATTGTTGTCAATGTTTAATTTTCAAAGCATAACACCATGTGTGACTTCGCCTTTCAAATAAATTTAAATAAGATCTAGAGGTAATATCTTATCAGTTTTGATGATGGACCTTCCTGGCTGTGACCACACAAAATATGGGCCAAAAAAAAAACTAACACAAATGCCACACAATTCAGCATTCGAAAAAAAAAAAGAGAGATCTTTATCTTTTTAGTTTCAGAGATAAATATTGTTTTTGAACTTTTGCATTTGCAGAGATTTTTGGGTCATAACAGGGCTCTCCAATGGGTTGCTTTTAACTGCCAGACAATAAATGCCTAGTAGTTAATCACACCACAGTCTTGGGATTTAAAGTTGCCATTTTTTACTTGCTGAAAAACATTGGCTGACACAGTAGTTAGAAGGTGACGCAGAAGTGGTACATATAAATGTGCTCTTGCGCCATGCTTTGGAGAAGATATCTCCTCACCTGTCCCCTATCCCCTGCAGTCATCCTTACTGGAAGTTTAATCATGCTTTTGGACAGCCTCTTTCTGAACCCTGTAGCCTCCTAGTGCAGGCCGTAATGGATGAATCTGTTTGGAAATCCTCTGGCCATTAAATGGAAATTTGGCGTGACCGTTTGGGAATTTCTGTGCTGGAAGGAGGGACCAGTTCTGTTTTTATTCTTTAGGAGACTTTAGGGGAGAGAGATGGAAAGACAAGAAAGAAAAATTAATAGAGAGATTGAAAGTAGTGACACATAGTGAGAATTTTAGACATTTTTATTAAGAATTGTAGAAGTAGTGTCCCTATAATTGAATGAATTCATTAGTTAATTAATGTTTAGAACAGATGTTTGATTAACAGAACTACTAACACAATAAAGTCAACCAGAAATGTACAGTATATTTATCATGCTTGTAATTGTTGTATAAAAACAGATCAATATAAAGACAAGTTAATTTGTATGTTATGAATTATGTATTATGTGTGTACTGTGCTTCCCAACTCATGACAGTTTAGCTCAGTCAGCTCTGCATGCTGTGGAAATGAGGCACTAATATAAACAGCCCAGCAGCCAAAAAACTATTTTAAACTCAAAGAATGAAGCACGGTTCGGAAAAAGAAGACCTCAGTATTTAAAACGAACACTAATCCTGTGTTATAAGGGTAAAAATGTAAAACGGAAAAGTCAAGTGGAACAAAATAATGAACTTAATATGTTGTGTCTGCATATGTGGGTAACACTCACTTCATGTGTGACCCTCATTTGTAGATTTTATTGGCAAGTGGATTAGTGGTTTGACTCCACACTTGTGTTGCCTTCCACTTATGAACAAAGACGCACAAGATTCCATGCAGTCAAATTAGAGTGTGTTTTTAATGACGTTGGGCAATACAGATAACATTTAGGGGAACTTTAGACTCCCTTTTCTAGTTGGATGTGTTTGACTGCATTCTTTGCTAGGAGAAGATGAGGAGAAGTGACTAATGGTGTTTAGATTCGATCATTTGTTGTGATTCACAATCTCTTGGCCTTGCAACAGTCAGTGCCTAGATTTTTCTGTTTGTAAGTCAGCATGATCAAAGTGGCCAATTTGAAAACATTATTCCGACAAAATCAGATATCCATGTGTCATGGAACCAGTGTAGTTGAGAAATCCAAATCAAGTCAGTCTTATTTATGTTGCTGTAGATTAAATTTCATGCAACGTCACGCAGCCAAAATGGCACCACAAAATGGTTTGAGTTTCATGGGATCCTTTCCTTTTGCTCAGTAAGCACAGCCTAGACACAGCTTAGTTTAACTACTACAATCCGAAGCTAGTGGTAGTTTTTCTTTACTTGGCTAATCTTTGAGTTAACCTTTGTGAGTAGGATCAACTTGTGTGGTGCATGGATAAACACTACAGCATATCCTTCCATAAAATAAAGAGTCTACATGGGCCTACAATCCTTGTTTTGTGTCTGACTCAGGTGACATTTTAAATCATGTACAGATGTGCACAGAGCGGACAAACAGGAAAACTATTGTATAGGCCACCGGGGGCAGTATTTGCAAAGAGTGCTTGGAAACCACGGACTTCCACTTGTGGCTTTATTATTATTATTATTATTAGTAGTAGTAGTAGTAGTAGTAGTAGTATATACGTTTCTTGCTGGTTTTATTTCACGATAAGCTCATCTTTTAGTTAACCTTTGTGGGCAGGATATGTCACCACACATCCCTGTAGTTATAAGTGGATATACTTATAGTGGATAAACCCTATAGTTTTTTTTTTTTTTTTTTAAACAAACATGTATAAAATAAAATGATTTGTATGCAAGGTTTAACTGCTTATTTATTAGTAAAAGTTAGCATAACTTATTAGTCCTAAATTTCCAGTCCAGTTCATTTTCCACCTAGGGTTTGATCAAGGAACTGCAGGGATCTGTTGCTACAGGCTGCCATAAATTTAGGCTTATTTCCACTAAATAAAAACTTTTAATATATAAATAGCAATGAATAAATGAATAAGTGACTAAGAAAACTTATGTGATTATAAAGACTTGGGCTTCAGATCATCTTTGAGCAAAATTCTCTGAGTCATGTTGTGTAAAAGGTGAGTGAGATGTTACTAAACCTGCAGATCAGGTTTTGTTTTGTGTCTCTGACTCGGGAGAGATTTTAAATCATGTACAGGCGTGAATACAGAGGACAAACACAGGAAAACTAATGTTATTCTTGCTGCAGGTAAGTGAATGAGGAGTACTTTTTAAATAGAAATATCATTGCAACAGAGCTGAAAATAATGCTTTAACTAGGAAGCTTTAAAATATTAATTTTAAGTGCCAAGGCAGTCAGTTTCTATCAGGCAGTGGCTCATTACTCCCGTGTCTAACTCTTCTATTGTATGTCTTTTTAAATAAATAACCCAATTAAAAGGATTATGGAGTTTGTTTCTAAGTAACAAGAATTTTTCTTAAAAGATAGCTAATGTAGTATTCAGAAACAGTGTTTGCTTTATGGTCAATTAAATGTTGCATTTAATTATGTGTTAGCCAATCGCCTAATGATGATGTAATGCTATATTCAAAATTTGCGGACTGGCTACAGTATATGAATACAGTACCATTAAAGAAGTGTTTGCCCCCTCCCAAGTTATCCACTGAATAATGAATGAGACTTGAGTGTTCGCTGAGAGAGAGAGAAAGAGAGAGAAGGGGGAAAAGAGTGAGAACACATTATTAGGTATGCTCTTGTTCTTTAGTGGTTTAACAGAATGTGTGTGTTGTGTGAAAAGTGCAAGCATGGACTCCATCAGGACTAGCTTTGACAGCATAACTAAAGGATGAGCCATAAAGTGAATACAGGCTTGAGAACACTCTGGGACTGTCATGCGACAGAGTTGGAGATGGACGCAAATGCAGTTTAGAGTGTTTTTAAAAAGACCAGCAAACAGATCCAAAATGTGAGGTAAATGCTGTAAACAGAAATAGGCAAGAAGTCAGGCACTCAGCAAACAACAGCACAAGGGAAAGGGTGAGCACGATTAAAACACAAATCCAAAAGGTGTGCACGATTGAAACTCAGGTGACCGTGAATATGATGGTGGAGAGTTATGATAGGGATTGTAGTCCATGGCGGCCATGTTTGTAGGCTGCAGTGTGTTCTTGGAAGTGGAGTTTCTTCCTGATTCTGGCAATGACATGGCAGGGACATAAAGCAACCTACTACTCCAACATCAACAAACCTGAGTGAACCTGTGGGGGGTGGAGGGCAATTGTTGGCAACAGCATCCAAACATTTTACCAGTTTATGCTGTTTAAACTGTCTAACCTTCTAGATCTGGGCCTATTAACAAATAGCTTGACTAAACAAATAGTCAAGGTTTTCAGCCTAGAGTTAAAGACTGAGTCTGTGTCTGAGTCCCAGATACTATTTTGAAAGCTTTTCCATAACTGGGGAGCTTTAAAAAAGAAAAGGCTCCACTGCCTGTTATAGTCCTCATCATTCTTGGTACTAATAAACAGTCTGCACCTCTTGATTAAAGCAAGTGTGGCAGATCATAAAAGATTGCTTATGTACTATGGTGCAAGATGATTCAGTGTTTGATAGATGATTAGTAGTATTTTAGAATCAATGTTAAATTTTACTGGAGCAAATGCAGTATGGATAAAATAGGAGTGGTGTGATGAAATCTTCTGGTTCTAGTAAGGACTCTGGTTGCTGCATTCTGGACTAACTGGAGCTTGTTTATGCACCGACTGGAACATCCAGACAGCAAGGCATTACAATAATCCCACCTATAGGTATCAAAACCTGAACTATTTTTTCTGTCACGTAATGACACTATATATCTTGGCAATATTTCTGAGATGAAAAAATAGCAATATTACTTACATGAGCTTCAAATAAGATCAAATAATTTCACCATGTTCTTTCACTGTTGCACGTGATGTAACTGAAAGGCCATCCAGAGTTATATAATCAAAAAGCTTATTCTAGCTGCCTGTGGTCCTCGTAGAAGTACTTCTGTCTTGTTGGAATTAAGCAGGAGGAAGTTACTCAGCATGCAGTGTCTACTGTCCTTTACACATTCCTCAATTTTTTAAGCTAATGTCTGTCATCTGGTTTTGCTGAAGCATAGCATTGTAACCTGATACCACGAGTTCCTCAGAGAATGAGCTTGAGAATGAAACTATTAGGGTTGAGCTATGCATTATATCACAAGGTCTCAAAATGTACAATATATATAATAACAATCATTTAAACAGCACCTGAGCCAGGAAAGATACATTTTCTTAACTCCAAAAACATTTTCTGGTCTAACTAGCAGAATATTATAATCTATGGTATCGAAAGCTGCACTAAGGTCAAGCAACAGAAGCAAGAAGACACAACTCTGATCAGAGGCCAATAGTAGGCCATTTCCCACTTNTTAAGATTAAAAGAACTGCTGCTAAACATATAACATGCTAGAAACATTATAATCACTCTAATAATGATCCATTCATAGACTCTTATGGATTTGCCTTGTGTATATAGGATATATTCAATTCAATTCATTTTTATAGCAGTTGTGTGTGTGTGTGTGTGTGTGTGTGTGTGTGTGTGTGTGTGTGTGTGTGTGTGATGTCTCTAATGAGCAAGCAGGGCGACGGTGGCAAGGAAAAACTCCCTGAGATGGTGATAGGAAGAAACCTTGAGAGGAACCAGACTCAACAGAGAACCCATCCTCACATGGGTTCACACTGTAGTGTGTGTGTGTGTGTGTACATAGTGCGTTTCATGGCAGTGTGAAGCATTGCTGGTGGACAGGTCCAGAGTGAAGAGGGGGGAGGTCTGGATCACCAGCAGCTCAGGAGTGATGCTCATCTGGTCCAGAGCGTAGGGGGTCTGGATCACCGGCNGCAGCTCAGTTATACTGCTTATATGCAAATATTGATTCTCCAGATGCTTGGCATCAGAATAACTAAGTGTCTGAACAACCCCACACACACACACACACACACACACACACACACACACACACACACTTTCTTCGTCTTCTCCACCGGCCTCGATTTCACATTAGATTTCTTCAGCCATAATTAACATGTCATGCGTTAAGGATTAATTGTAAACAGCAGAAACATCGGAATTAATTGTGTTAATAAAGGGTGAAAACCTGGAGCTTACACAGCAAAACAGAGCAAGAGTACAACTTAAAAAACAAAAAACAAAACTATACAAAACAGGTGAGAACAGGGACCTTTAATTATCACCCTCTCTCCAGCACTTCAATCCTGGCAACAGAATCCACCCTAGAGAGTCCAGCTGTTATGAAAGTAAGGATTTCCATGCTCCAGGTTTGCACATTTTTGTTGTTCAATCAGATGCGAATTCATCAGACTGTGGTAACTTTTTTTATTGCTGCCCCTTGAGGACATTTGGGATAAGTGGCTGGCATTGTACACAGCTATGCCTAATATTCCTTTCTTAGATGGACTTGAAATGTGTTGTCGCATTTTCCTGCACGTTAGTTTATTCATTCAGGTGTTCAACGGCGTCTCTAGATAATTCTTCAGAAAGGGTTTTTACCCTGTGTTCATTCCCGCAAGTGATAAGCCGCCCATGCTGTGTGTCCAGGAGTGTGTCGACTGCTACTGTTAGCGCTTGTGCGCATGGACTGTCCAGCTTCTAGAAGTAACTCTGTAAACACATAATGAAACAATCAGTGTAAAAAAACTGGTTGATTTACGCTATATGATTTACGGTATGTACTAGCTACGTATGTACACTCACCAGAGGCACCGACGATCTCTGCTACTTCCTCTCAAGCTTTATATTTCATTTATTTTGTCATTTATTACAGGATAATATTAAAACACAGCTAGGTGTTTTTCTTCCATCAAGCAGGGAATGGGAACTATAACAGGAGCTAAACTGGAGCTACTGTAGGAACTAAAGTGAGTGGAGAACTGAAGAAACGTCACCTCACATGCACCAGAGGATGGGACGTCGTTTTACTGCATCATTTAATCTGCATAGAATGTATTAAATTTCAGCTGATCAAATCTCAGCCGCTTGTGGCTTGTTTGTTGCTGAAATCGTGGCTCTGTGTCATTGGTGTGAATATAAAATGAATGGTTGTCTGTAGCTAATGTGGACGTAAATTTAGGAGGAAAAAACATGATGCATATTGAGCAGATTAGGAAGGTTTGTAGATACCACTGAAGGCTAGATGTGTGAATGTGACGAGGCGACGAGCAAAATGCATCGAAAATTAATATTCAAGTCAAGATTTTAACTAATCAGTCAAAGTAAATGCATTTGGTGTGAAGCACAGGAATTTAAACGCACTGTGAAATGGAAGAAACTGTCAATCGTAGAGCCATCTGAACATTCAGACTGCAGGGGAAACACAGTTTTAGTAATGAAAATACAGGAAGAGATTCATTTCACCCTAGTAAAAATTACTGCTGTGTACAGAACAAGCCCGGTTGTGTAAAAATTGTGCAATTAAAATGGAAATGGAAATGAAATGTGTGTCGAATTTCTGCTGAAGCTGCTCGTGTGTATGGGAATGCTGTGTATTGTCTCTTAATTTATACATCAGAGTTAAAATAGTGTCATTGTTTAAATCATCTCTGCTATTTTTTTCTTCTGAGACATTGGAGAATAGTGTTATTCTGTACGCACAATTTCAAATGCTGTACTTCCAGCTAGCTGCTAGGGCAAGGATTGTTAAAGACTTGTAGTATTACATAGTGTATGGTCATGAATAATAAAACGAAAATGGATTCATTAAGTACTGTACAGAAATGCGGTTTAACAGGAGTTGGAAATATGAGAGAAGATAATTAATCTAATGCAAATCCCCCAACCTGATTTCCCACTTCCCGGAGTTGTGCAATCCTCTCCCGAAGGCATACGGAATGTACGAGGGAGAGGAAATACTTCGCATATTGGCATGTAAACAGTGCGCCAACTAGGCTTGTGTGATATTGACTTTTCCCTGCTAGCGATTTACCAGAAAAAAAGACAGGGAAAAGAGCATTTCCACCGTTTCAGACTTAGGGAGAGGATGGGAAGGTAAAATAATATTGTCAGCTGTGCAGCTGGAACTGTTTGCTGGCAGTGACAGTCATGAAATCTGAGCTGGATGGTGGATTTTTAAGCAATGCACAGTAAAACAAGCATAAAATGTGTTTGTAAATGTTAGATATGACACTTTAATGTAGGCGTATTTAATCCTTTTAGGTCAAAATTTTTATCATAATTTTTATTTTTTTTTTTTTACTATTTTGACTATGTTGAAACATTTCCCTAATAATTATAGTTAAAAGATATAGACTTGCCTAATGCTAGCTAAGTTGAAAAGTAGATTTAAAACATTTACTTTACTTTGACAGAAAGCGAAATCGCCCAGCGAGTTCCGTCTAGAGAATGTGAGATGTGGGGGCAGTCGTGGCCTAATGGTCTGAGAGTTGGACTTAACCCAAAGGTGAACCTGAAGGTGGTGGGTTTGAGTCTCGGGTCCGGCAGGGATTGTAGGTGGGGGAGTGAATGACNGGCGCCGCAGCTAAAATGGCTGCCCACTGCTCCGGGTGTGTGTTCACGGGTGTGTGTGTTCACGGGTGTGTGTGTGCGTGCACTTGGATGCGTTAAATGCAGAGCACAAATTCCAAGTATGGGTCACCACACTTGGCCACAAAGTCACTTCCAGGCAGACAGTCTGTCAGTCATTCCAGATTAATATGTTGATCTCCTGTTTATTGGGGTTAAAAAAAGACTGCTCTTTTGGCCTATTTTTAAGTGATAACCCACAGCAGCGTAGTCAGATGTTAAATTGTGGAGTTCCTATGCTAAAAAATGTAAAGGTTGGCATGTCTGTTAATAAGTGGATATTGTGGAAGTGTAAAAATGTGCAGAGGCAAGCCTAGTGTGAACTGCGTGGTTAGGCTTGTACGCCTGTATTGTACAGAATATGCAAGGTCGTTTGGGCAGAATGCATCGTAATTGAAACTGAGCAGAAACGCATTACCAAATCTGGTCCTGAGGGTCCACAGTTAGTAGAAGAAATGGAGTTTCGTAATGTATATAGGATCTTATTCCCAGAATCTGCATAAAGGCAAATTTTCGAATGAATAGGCCATTGAAGCATTTCATTTCATGCCGGTGTTCATCAGACCACTCTTGAATCATTTTAGCAGTACTGATGGGGCCGTTATCACCCAGGAATATAAGGGCATCATCAAGAAAGAGTGTTTTCCCCACCGGATGCACCTGTTCCTCTAAAACTGCCTCACATTTGTTGGCTGTTTGTTGTCAGTATCAGCATTTTCAGTTGATGTAGAATGTACACGTTTTCTTTGTGACGGTGTCTGTATCCTACCTGAAAATGTTAAAGATTGGGATCATGGGAAATTGGATGGAAGAAGTGTGTGGAGGGTTTCATTTCTACAGTTCCCATAGCCACTCTTTCCAAGGATGCTATTGGCATGCCAAGTTATGAAGCATCCCACATAGCATTAGAATCTAGCATTAGGGCCATGAGACAGATATCATCTGCAAACTTTTAGAAGTTTTTCTTTTTCCATTTTGCAGTAGGTGTTGAGATACCTGGGGAAAATAGATGCAATGCATTGATAGTTTGTATTTTTTTTTTTTTTTTTGGCAGTTGGAAATGGTTTTAAGGCATTTCCATATAGACGAGCAGTGTTTAGCAGTTCCAGTTTGTTCTGAAGTTTTCACTTGGCATGTTTTGCTGTGTAAATGTCCCATTTGTAATTTCTTCCATCATTACTGATTTGGGTGACTTTTGGAATGCAGAGAAAGTGCAGGTCTTTGTAAACCTTTCCTGATGCTTATTATATCCAAGCACAGTTGTAGGGTTGTATTGGTTGTTTGTATATTTAGAGGTCCAGGAACAGGGTCTTACAGCCTCATCTCTTTTGGCAAATTTAACCCATGCTTGTGTACCACATCTGCCACAATGTGACTATACAGCATCACATCACCAGTTTTATCTTATCTGTGCCGATGGCCTTTAATTGATCCGTCCATCCACCTCTGACTGACACCAAGAATGGACCTCACTATATCATGTCTCCATGCTTGGCCAATCAAAACCTCAGCTATTTCAAATACTACTGGTTTTCTTTTACATGGAAAGGTTGGGTAATGTAATTATTACTGGTGTATCTCTGTGATTTTATTGCCATACACTTGAATACATCACGTCAGTAATTTTTACAGACAGTGTGTTCTCGTGTCTGGATAGAGATAACCCCAGGCAATATATAATTGATAGGTTGGTAAACATTATGTTATATCCTGTAGGAAAGGAGGTTTCATGCTTTTCCTTCAATATGGAGACATTCCAGGAAGGGCGTTTTTGTAAATCCTGTACCACTAAAACAAATCTGAAACCAAGTATTTACCTACTTTTAAATGCAGAACAATAAGATCTAGATGATATAGACAATATTTTAAAAAGAATTGTCAAACTACTGCAAATAAAGTGCAATTTGCACTGCCACAATAAGCCCTAACAATCAGTCTGCATTGATGATATGAGGTGTACATAGGAAGCAAGGAATGTTTAGTGTCATGGCCATGCAGACATCATGAAGACACTTTCCCGATCTCTTTAGAGACGGTGGCACTGAGGAAGAGACAGGAGTCAGAGCTAGAGGTAGCAGAGCTGAAGATGTTGAGGTTCTCTTTGGGAGTGAC
>CM074963.1:4451316-4463297 GCA_037577455.1 Pangasius macronema
CATAGAAAACAGCTGAAGCGTCTTCGTGGCAGTGTGAAGCATTGCTGGTGGACAGGTCCAGAGTGAAGGGGGGGAGGGGGAGATCTGGATCACCAGCAGCTCAGGAGTGATGCTCATCTGGTCCAGAGCGTAGGGGGTCTGGATCACCAGTGCTATCTCTGTACTGTGATGATGCCTAAATCCTGACTGAAAGATTTCGTGAATGTTATTCCTATGTAAGAGTGAGACGGATGGCTATGCTAAAGCCTTCAACCTTTTCTAGAATCTTAGAGAACAAAGGGAGGTTTGATATCAGCCTATGTTTAGACACATGACAAGGGTTGAGTTCGAGTTATATAAAATCAATTATAACTGCTAGTTTAAATGACTTGGGTACATAGACAGCGCTAAGGGAGGAGTTGATTATTTGTAATAGAGGTTCAATTGCTTCTGGTAGTACCTGTTTGTGGAAATGTGTATCTGTTTAAGGATCTAATACACAAGTTGATGATTTTGATGACTTTAGTCTACTACAGTGGAGTAAATCATTCTACTGACATGGTTATATTGTTGTCTACATAGTTATCAAATTGTCTGACTTTAAGTTAATTCTCTGAAATTTCTGTTTTTAATTTTGTCACTGAAAAAGTTCATTGTGACAACACACTGTTGGTGTTTGTGCTTCTGTGGAGGTCTTGGTCCAGGTAGCTTTGCTACTGAATTAAATAAGAATCAAGGATTATTTGTGTTAACATCTATTAGGATGGAGAGACGTGCTGATTTAGCACCACTAAGAGGTGTCCAATGGTTAAGAAGACTCTTCTTCCCTGCAGTTTGTAATACCAATTTAGTTGAATTTATATTTTGGCTTTTGAGTGGTCTGATTTAAGGTGAAAGTACGATCACTATACTAGAGTACTTTTTTTTTCTCTCTAATTATTTTTCTTTTAAGACGGGCTACATTACCTAAACAGTAGTGGAGCACTGACATTAAGCATCCAGTTGCCTGATCAAGGTTTCAGTGTTCAGACAGTGAACCAATCCAAGTCGACAAGTCTGTGAGATTTTCAATAAAACTGTGTGCAGTAGCTGCCGTGATTGTATACTTGATGTGGTAGCATGGCAGGGTGCATGTATTACGTACACGACACATTATAAATGAAATGAGCTAGTAATATGAGAGAGCTTCAGGCTGGGAGAGTGTAACTATGTTGCTTATTTAATCCAAATGTCAGCATTAAATCAAGGGTGTTTCTGACGTAATGAATGTGTCTTAAAAGCAGACCTTTCACTAATGAAACTATACTGTTCTCGCTTAGGGCTCTCTAGTGATTGACTCCATTAGGATGTTAACTAGTATTTCTTACAAATGAAGCTATTACTAATAATAGAATAAGAATGACTGGACATCCTGGACTCAACACAATGAACAAGCTCAGTGGTGGCCATTTTGAATGTATTAAACTTACCTTCTTCATAGATTTCTGGTGAGATTTTAGGCCGATCCAATGTGCATGGCCTTTTTTACTGTTTACTGTTTACGTTTACTGTCTATATAAGAAAAAAAGTATAAGTGAAAAGATGGAAAGGGAAAGAGGAAAAGAGCACATGATGCACATGATAGTGTAGAAATTTTAGAGGAATCCCGAAAATATTTCCCTCCTTGTAAATAATTACATTTGTGTATGCTGCAGCTTTTATGGAGAACTCTTATAGCTGATGCATGAAGAAGTTATGATTACAGATTAAACTCAATATAATATTTTAATACTGTAAATGTTTGTAATAATTATTTCTGCAAGTGAAATGAGAAGGTGCACATCAAT
This sequence comes from Pangasius macronema, assembly GCA_037577455.1. Classification (NCBI taxonomy): domain Eukaryota; kingdom Metazoa; phylum Chordata; class Actinopteri; order Siluriformes; family Pangasiidae; genus Pangasius; species Pangasius macronema. The sequence goes on from CM074963.1 coordinate 4,453,122, forward strand.
TTAAAACTGTTATTATTTTACATTTAGAAGCTAAGGATTTATCAAATGAAATGTTAATACTTATTTACAGTAGAGTAAGAGGTGCACAAGAGGGCAGTTTTGTGTGTTTATAGATTGTTTACTTAAATTTCTTTTTCCTGTAGATTCTCTGTTGCATGTTTTGCGTCCTGTGCATGTCACTGGGCCTTAGTCAGGTAAGAAGATCTAAAAAATTAAATAAAAATGCTTGCTTACTTAATTACTATGGGGTCCAGAAGTCTGAGACAAAGATCTGTTTTGTTTTTTTTTAAAACTGAAATAAACAAAGGTTTAGAAGTAAAAGAAAAACAAAGAAAAAAAGGAAAAGTGCAACACCTTGACTATTTAATATTAAAGATGCATAATTTCTATGTCACTATTTAAATATAAGCAGGTTTGTGATACTGACCGTGTTAACTCCTTTGTTCAAAAGATCAGATTTTCCACGAGGCTCATTGAAGCACATGTTCAGATTACATGCCGATGGATTTGATCTAAGATGGATCATAATTTTTTGCACAAACCGATGGAGTCTTTGTCAGTTCGAGTGCATACTGCCATTAAAGCAAAAAGAGGATGCGCTAAACACTATCAAATTCTGAAATTCATATAAATATTTCTAAGATTCTGCTTTTCACAGGTTGTTACTGACAATAACAACTGTGTTAAATTGAAAAAGAATGGCAGACAGAAGCATTTTCACTAGCGGTCTTAGACTTTTTCCTTCCTTCCTTCCTTCTATCATCCCTTATTTACTCATTTTTGTATTTACCAGATAAGTAAAGTAGAAAAGTATTTTATCTGTTACATCCCACACTTTCTTAAGTATTAAAATTATGAATGAAATAGTTCATATTGCACATGTAAGTTTGAGCTAGCATTCATTATTGTACATTTAAATATTTAAAAGATGTATGACAGATAATTATCCTCCTCTTCTATTTTATTTTATTTATTCATTTCATGTTTTTATTGCTTCTATATATCCTAATTCTTTCTGTCAGGGGATGCAAAGATCGGACAGAGACAGCCGTGTCATTTCCCCAAAAAAAAAGGTAACCAGATTTTCTTTCTGTGTTTAGTCTAAAGTAGTTTTCCGCTACTGTTGTGTTTTAAACCTGAAGGCACATTCACACCAGGCGAATCGGGTCATGTAACGTGTTGTCACATCATGCATCATTTCAAGGCCTCATTACGTTCCATTTAAAAAATCATTTCAGTCCACACCGGCTGCATTAACATCAAACAGAATGTGTATGAGTGAGTTTAATCTCCACAGAATATAGAATTAATGAGGGTAAATCGTGGCTGAGAGGGGGCGTGGCTATCAGCAAGGGTTTCTGGTAGCTCTCAAGATTCAACTTTATTATGCACAAGGTTCCTTGTACAATGAAATTCGTAGTTTAAAAAATAATAAAGAAAAAAAAATAAAAAATAATAAAATAAATTTAAAACAATATATAATATTATAAATGCATAAAAAATAATAAATACAAATATTTTTTTATATGTCGCGCAGACTGAAATATGTAAAAACTATTGGAATAAACAACAGTGGTACAAATAAAATATATACAGTTGCATCCAAAAGTATTGGAACAGCAAGGCCAGTTGTTTTTTATTTGCTATACACTGAAGACATTTGGGTTTGAGATAAGAAGCTGAATATGAGCTTTTTTATAGTATTTCCTAATATTTACATCAAGATGTGTTAAATAACTTAGAAGATGGCTCCTTTGGTGGCAGACCAACCACTTTTTAGGTGATTAAAAACATTAGAGCAGATAGTCTTAAAGGAAATTAAAGTAAATAACATGTAATATTTGGTTGCATATGCCTTGCTTGCAATAACTGCTGATGAGTGGTTTGCATCTTGTGTGGCCTCTATTTCTGCTCTCGAAGTCTTCTTCGAACGGTGGATTGTGATACCTTCACTCCTGCCCTGTGGAGTTTGTTGGTGATTTCACCAGTGTCTGACTGTTGATGTCTGTCATCTACTGCTTTTGTTTTCTTTGGCCGACCTGTTTGATGTCTTGCTGTTAGTACACCAGTGGTTTCTTTCTTTTTCAGGACATTCCAAATTGTTGTATTGGCTATGCCCATTGTTTGTGCAATGCTATGATCGATTTTCCATCTTTTCTCAGCTTCAGAATGGCTTGCTTTTCTCCCATAGACAGCTCTCTGGTCTTCATGTTGGTTTATCCTTTTTAACAAAAAATGCAGACTTCAAAGATGAAACCCAGGTGTCAAACCAAGAGTAGACATTCAGGGCTATTAATTGTTTGAACAGTCAATCTAACAGAACACACCTGGGCAACAAGCAACACCTCAAGTCATGTGTTCCAATATTTTTGATCACTTGAAAAATGGGTGGTTTCAAACAAAACGTGGCATGTTCTAAGTTGTTTAACACATCTAGATATAAATATCATGATATTAAAGTTGAAATTTTGATCTTTTATCTCATGAATATCAAAATATCTTTTGATCTCAAACTCAAATGTCTTCGTTGTAGAGGAAAAAAAAACAAAAGAATCAGCCTTGTTGTTCCAATGCTTTTGGACGGACTGTGTACTCTTATATGGCCAAAAGTATGTGGACACCTGGCCATCACAACCATATGTGCTTAGTACCCCTTTGCTGTTATAATAACATCCACTTTTCTGGGACGTATTTAAACTAGATTTTGAAATTTGTCTGTGAAGATTTGCTCACTCAGACACAAGACCAGTGAAGTCAAGCACTGAAAAGTCAGATGAAGAGGCCTGGCAAGTAGTCAGCATTCCAATTCATCCCAAAGGTGATGAGCCACAGAGTGAGCATGTAAGCTGGACCAGACTTGGGCACTGATCCAAGGCTTCTGGTTGGGATAAGTGTAAATGGATCTTCCTCAGCACAATGTTTTCTATGCATGTGCTGATGTAGGCTGTCACAGTGAAGCTATACTCCTCAATGTCAACTGTACAGTCTTATAAAATATAAAAAGAAGGTGATATGTATGCAACACAAATCTTTCAATACACATGCTCTAATGTGCTTTTCTCCCTGGTAGGAATTAGGAAATATTGATTGAATTTTGTAGACTGCAATGTTTTAAAATCCACCACGATGATGAAAACAGCATCTGGGTGCAGAGTTTCATATGCACTGATGTTGTGTCCAGTGTATCCTAGTTTAGCCAGGTTTCTGTGAAAATAAAGGCAATACCTTTTTTTTTTTATTCCCATTGTGCCATTGTGAGGGCTCTAAACCATTTTGTTTGCGCACGTTAGCTCGAGTCTTTAGCCTAGCATGCAGTCCTCCTCTCTTGCTTCTTCTCCTCTTCTCTTAGTTTAGGTAAGATGGAATGATGTAATGTTGCGGAAACAACACGTTCTGTCACCATACCAACCATTTCCTGCTCAAAATACAATTGTGCATGCAAAAGTACAAAATACAAAAATACAAAGTACATGCAAAAGGTTTGTTGGAAGCTGCGGGTTGTGAGTGTTTACCACGGTGTTGCAAGGTGTTTGCTCGGGTATTTTTTCATTTTAAATGAAAGATAATGGGAGATACTATACTGGGTTTTCCTCTCTAACAGTGGGACCTCAGCGAACAGGAGCTTCACTTCATTACCAGAATCCTGTCCATTGGATTGGTGGATGCTGACCCTGACATTCTGCACCACTTAAAAGAGTACCGAGATCTGCACAGAATTGCGTCCTGAGAATGACATCCTCATCCATAAGGCATGCTGCTGTACTAAGCAACAGTCATGACACTTCCTTTCTGACTCGGAGAGCACTTCATAGCAATAGTTCAGTACAGTAATGAGATTTTTTTGTTATATTAGTGCAGGCAGGGGATTTCACGTTCTGCATCATGATCATGTTTAATGGTACTAGACCTAAGAAACTGCAGAATGCGCAACAACAATATTTCACTTTTAGCAATGTAACATTTCTTTAGAAAACTGCACAAGTTTACAAAAACCCACATGCAATTTGATTGGAGAACACAAAATTACAAATTAAGAGCATGAAAAATTCACTTCCACACATTACCTCAATATCATGACCTTGAAACAACTAAATAGTAAAGACTATACTAAATACTAAATAAGCAACTCTATTGGCCTTGAGTTCTAATGTGTCTGAAAGCCCTTTAATGGCTTAACTGATGCGTTTTGTACCAGTTATATGCATGCATGATTTCCACTGTATCAAAACTGTGTTTGTCTGGGAATAAAGGGACAATTGTCATTCAGTGTTTGTAATGTGATTCCTTAAAATGAATTTGTATTTCATCATATTGTAATACACATGATTATACTGTTTTTCACTGAACCCTTATTTAGCATACCTGTGCACTTTTTTGAGTATATTTTTGAGTACGCAATGTTAATGGAGAACTTTTTTGGTATGACATTTATAATTACACCAGCTCTCTGATAGCAGTTATTGTTATGTGCTTTTGGTTTTAATAGCCTGAAACCTGTTGTTGTTGTGTTAAAAAAAAACTAATTTTTACACAATAACCAACAATCAACTTCAGACTAGCAGAATACACTACTAAGGCTGTACATTTACATAATAGCTTTACATAATAGCTGACTTTATCAGGCTAGACCCACACCTGTCTGTAGACTTGCACTGGCTTATTGAATAACTGAATAATGTGGCAGGTGTTTAAGTATCATAGTAGCTAGTAACAGCAGCTAATGCAGCATTTAGGTTCCTTATGTTTATGATATAGCAGACTGGAGGACCTGTGCAGTGAGATGCCAATCAATTGTGCTTATTAAATTATTAAGCCGTGTTCTGATAGTTCTCCTCTTTCCCCCATGCAAATATTTAATATTGAAGTTTGGCATCATAAAAACTTTTTAAAATTTTTTTTTTACAGTTCCCTGGGACAAAGTGAGACAAGATTCTTACAAAACACTGCCTTATTTAAATAGTGATAGATTATTTATTATATAACATAATCTGAAAAAATAATTTTATTAAATAACACCCCTATGTTAACATCAGGCAGCTTTAAATAATAATCTACTGGTAATAATAATGGTTTTGACTCAGTGACCTATGTGTAGCAGTAAACATTGGAGGAGATAACAGAACATGCCATTCAATAATTTGCCTTATATAAGAAACCTACTGTTGCGAACTTGTCCTAGGATGTTTTGCAAATCTTCACAATACTGATGTCCAACTACTCAGGAGAGGGTAAAACTCTGCTGAAAAAAAGAATTCTAAGGAGGTGGAGCTGGTTTTTATGCAGAGAGCTGGAATTCATGATTGGTCATAGGGATTTGAAGCAAACTTCAAAGACATTTAGTACAAGGTTCTGAGGATGACTGCAAAGATCATTGAAAGGGTTTTAATAGATTTTTCTCAGGAACCAAAAGTCAGATTGAGCTGAAATTTGGTGTGCCACATCGTTGTTAATCTGTAACTGGATTTTTTTGGTCATCACTGAATTACTTCAAAAATATAGCCAGGTTCAGCCAATCAGCTTTCAGCAGGGATTTTGCACAACTAGCATTGAGCCATTGTCATAAAACTTGTATGTTTATCTATGGCCTCTTTATTGATCTACGTAACTTGTCTAGAACTTGGAGGCGCTATTTGCAAAGAGTGCTCAGACACCGCAGATCACCACTTGAGGCTATATTTCAAGCTTGGTGTTGGTAAGCCTAATGACTTTGATTGATGAGCTCTGTAATTATGTTGATACTTCAATAAATCATCATTTCTTGATGATCAACTAGACCTGCAATAATCCCAGGCAGTCTCAGGTAAAAAGCCACCTGTTTTTGTCATCACTTAGGTTAAGTGCCTCACACAATCCATTTATAAGAAACGTGTTATGTTTGTCTATGAGTTCTGGGAAAAGCTAGAAATTATGTGTTAAGAACAATCACATTTTCCAGTATAAATCTCTTTAGCAAGTTCCTTAGATCTCTCTGGCAAGCTCTTTCTAAGTGCTTTCATCTTGAGAGGAAGTAAGTTGATATTCACTGACCTCCAAAAATTGTTGTAATTTGCCATACTAGCAAGAACAGTAACATGATCTACACTGCCCTTGATCTAGGAAGATATATAACACTGAGGCTTTTGAGTTGGGTTTTAATGAGTAAAGTTTCTTCCTGCCCCCAACCCCCTATAAAACTAGCATGCTAAATTATATAAATTATAATAAGAACAAATTGCCATCAGTGTAATATTATAATAATTATTATATTATAATAATTATAATAATTGGATCACCTTTGCTGGTTGTTACTCATGGTTTGTCCATCAGAACCTTTATATAAACAGTATATTTTCCCAGTGGTCCAATTGTGGTTTCTTACATCAGTGTTTATCTTCAAACCTGCAAAGTTTTCCTTTCCAAAATGTAACCCATAATTTAATTATCATATGTAAGGTCAATCAGTCTGCCATAAGAGAAAGTGTGTGAAATCTGGGTTCACTCAACCTAATGATCCCAGCTCAGATTGCCACAGCTGTCGCTTTTGGTCGTTTTAACTGATCTGGTGTATGTGTACTGCAAAGTAGCTTATGTATGACTGATCTGGCATTAACCAAGTAAGTAAATACGCTCCCTGAATCTCAGCACCCCATTTGGAAGAAAACTCCACTTAGCATTTACAGTGAGGTAGACCAGATACCGCATACCTGGTGAAAATGTTCAACTGTTCAAATGGCCACATTTTCCTGCTTTTAAATACTTGCTCTAACATTTCAGCAGTGAACGTAAGTGAGTGTCAGAGAATGTTGGGTAGAAAACCAGACACACACAAGCAGAACCATATCCTGCATTCCAGCAGTTTTTTTTTTTTTTTTAAGAAACCCTATTTTGAGTTGCTATCATAATTTCCTCTTCACCATTGAAATACTTTATATTCTCACGTGAATTTTGCTAGATGTGTTGACTCCAAAATTTGCAGAACCGCTTGCTTATTATTCGGTTATTTATCTTAAAGTAAATCATTTAGTAACTACTATGAATTATTTAGTAATTGCAGTGAAACTAATAGGAAACATGTAGTTACAAGAATCAAGAATGTATGTCTTTTCATATTCATGGATTTATTTTATAAAATACAGGTTATTCTTTCCTGTACTAGCTAGTTAGCACAGCTAATCAGCAAGCTAGATAGTCAAATGATAGATGAGAGACATCAAGATAGCTGCTTATAAAAACATCACCCAAAGGAAATCGCTTCAAAAACATTGTTCTTATTGCCAATTTGCTAACAACCTTGATCACTATCCTGTAATTAGCCACTCATTCTGAGTCATGGAGTGAAATCAACAGAGTATTAGAAGCACATAGTTTGACACAGAGAATAGAAGAACTACATATACAGTTGTTTGAGCTTAGCAACGTTTTGGGATGCGCAACAGTCTATATATTTTACACAGAATCGTGTGAAAAACAAAAAATATCCAGTGAGCAGCAGTTCTGCAGGCAGAAACGCCTTATTGATGAGAGAGGTCAGAGAGGAATGGCAGGACCCTTTTGAGCTGACAGGAAGGCAACCAAAATTGTGAGCAAAATAATCATCTTAGAAAACATAACACCTCCAACCTTGAGGCAGATGAACTGCAATATCAGAAGATCACATCAGGTTCAACTCCAGATGAAATTTTTCAATCTTCATCTGTCCAGTTTTGGTGGTCGTGTGCCCACTGTAGAATTTAGTTTTGCATTCTCAGATGCTTTTCTGCTCACTACGGTTGTAAAAAGTATTTGAGTTACTGTAGCCTTTCTGTCAACTCGAACCAGTCTGGCCATTTTCCTCTGACCTCTGGAAAGACATAGAGAGTGGAATAAAGTGCCCTCTGCTGTGAGTGTGAGCACCGTTGCTGCCTCATCTCTCCAAGTATGCCATGGATCAATGTGTCCCACAACAGCAGGAACAACATTCATTGCCAGAACAGTCACTGACAATAACAGTCTCTGTTGTACCTCACAGGGATCCAACTTTCATATTCTAATCAGTGTTATTTTAGACCAGCTCTCTGTTCATCCTGTCATTGGAGTGGATTTGTTATGATGGCCGGGGTCATATGAAAGTGTGCCCAGTATANGTGTGTGTGTGTGTGTGTGTGTGTGTGTGTTTCATTGCCTTGCCTCCTGTGGCTCCATGCTCTAGAGAGGGAAATGACTGTGCTTTTATCCGTTCTTTTGAAGTGCCCCAACTACCTGAATTTGCCAACTTCACAAACACTGGCCATTATCTGATATCAAATGCAACATGCATGTTAATCATTCATGTGCCAAAAAAAAAACAAATTGAAAATCAAGTTTTTGCTTGCAATGTGGAATGTGCTAGTTAATTTTAGTAGATTCTTACATCATTAGGCTTACAGTTTAGGCTAACAAGCTGAAATTATTAAAGAAAATTTAACTATGTACAAGCCTATAATTTTCCCCATCATTTGAACTGATGGATTTCACAAAACCCCACCAATTTACAAAGGTAATACTTCTTCATAATGAATGTACCACACGTTAAAGCTTTGAAGCTGTAAAATTTCATTTTACGCAGTTACACTGCAGGAGAGCAGAAAAGCTGTTACAGTGTCTAACAAGCAATACTATGCCAGAGGTAGTTAATTCTGGCTAGTAGATTGGATACAAGATGCCATTTAGAGTCCAGAGTGGTGTTTTTGTGCCAGACACAGAGATAAGGCTGTCCCCTGCTTGTCCAGGCATCATCCTGGGTGCTGTGAATTCTCAGGGTAACAAAGTGCTGTGTAAGATTCCCAGAAAATCAAAGATGATTGAGAGATAGATAGCGCTGAATATGGTGGTTGAAAATGAATAATAATAATAAGGCCGAAATTCATGGGAATAAACATAATGTCAATATAAAGAGGTTGCATGCAGTGAGTAAAAGAATGTTCTAGAAGAACAAGAAATATGCTTTATATATTAACATGAACAGACCTTGATGGAATACTGTGGAAATTAAATTCCTTGAACTATGCCAAGAAAATCATAACAAGGAACTATATATAAATTACCCCACCTCACCCTCTTTGCATTGTGTATAAAAAGAGACAGAGTGCTGGAAATTACCATTATATCACCGCAGTCTTGCTGTGGGGCTACTGCCAAGGTCAACATTATATCATTATATCATGGAGAAACGTCACACCCATATATCACATTGTCCAGCTCTGATTACACCAATGGTGATAAAATCTGCAACGTTCTCTCTGTTCTTTGGGTTTTTTCAAATGTTAGCATGATGCATGCCCAAGCTTGGAGACCATTGCAGTAAAACAACTTCCAAGGTAGACCTATCAATTTCTTCATGGCTCTGACTACCTTAGATTTCATGTGTCTAGATATTCACATCTTGCACAGGTTATAAAATCCCCCTATATATACTAAAATGAAGCATTTACTTCTCTTTCAATTTGTCCAATTGCAATTTGAAAGTTTTTTCCCTGCCCATGATACTTTCTAACAAATTTAGTTGGTTCTTGTTGGTTCGCACATTTGTCATTACACAGATAAAACTAAATATCATGGGCAGGTTCAAATTAAAACAATAACCATGTGAGCAGGATTTAAAAAAAAAAAAAAAAACAGTCCTGCGAACATTTCTAGTTAAGACCAATTATGAACTCGAGTGATGTAGCTGAGGTTGAAGAACTGTCAGAATTCACACACTGTGCTGACAGTGCTGGCATTTCTACCACTGTTTTTTGGTATCTATCTATCTATCTATCTATCTATCTATCTATCTATCTATCTATCTATCTATATACACTGCTCAAAAAAATTAAAGGAACACTTTGAAAACACATCAGATCTCAATGGATACTGATATGGACTGGGTAAAGTGTTAGGAACAAAAGGATGCCACATCGTTTGATGGAAATGAAAATTATCAACTTACAGAGGGCTGAATTCAAAGACACCCCGAAAATCAAAGTGAAAAAATAATGCAGCAGGCTAGTCCATTTTACTGAAATTTCATTGCAGCAACTCAAAATGGTATTCAGTAGTTTGTATGGCCCCCACGTGTTTGTATGCATGCCTGACAACGTCGAGGCGTGCTCCTAAAGAGACGATGGATGGTGTCCTGGGGTATTTCCTCCCAGATCTGGACCAGGGCATCACTGAGCTCCTGGACAGTCTGAGGTGCAA
>CM074963.1:4463397-4474524 GCA_037577455.1 Pangasius macronema
TATATTTTTTTAGATCTGTATATATATATATATATATATATATATATATATATATATATATATATATTATTTGTGGGTGGTTAACATAACGCCAACACAATGGCACCTGATTACATACATGGCATTGTAATTGTGCCATAATTATGTTCATAAAAGGTCAATGGAATCATCATTACAATATATTAACCACTCCAAACATCAATCGAAAGTGTCCCTTAGTTTGTTTAAATCACTTAGAAACGCTGAGAAACCGGATTAACCAATCAGAATTGTTCATTTTTACTATTTCTGTTTGAAGCCAGCTAGCTACAATCTAGTTCAGAGATATCAACGTGACAACCTGTGATTTACTGAAGTTTACTGGAGGCCAAAAAAAAAACAAAACAAAGAGATGGTTGCATAAGATAAAATGTAATTTCCACCTATTACTAGCATGTAGTTTTAATAATCTTCAAGGGAACTTTCATAAAGGTATTTTATGATAACTTTATTAATATGGCAGGATTGAGTGATGGTAGAAATCATTTCTTCTACCACTGCTGTCCTTCTCCTGCTGTCTCTCATCTACCCAAAATGTATGAGCGTATTTCACTTATCAATATTGATAAGTGAAATGACAGACAGTGTGTATGACAGACAGTATGTATTGCACAGATAATGTATTGTACAGATAGATAATGCAGTGATTTTATTTAGTTGGGTTTTATGTTTTCTCATTCCCCTCTGAAATACATTCCTTGTTATGCCACTGCAAATGAGTAGTCAAATTTAAACCAAGCTCATGCCTGCAGGAAATTCATTTTTGTTGCATTCCATGGGATCCCAGTCCCGAGCCATACTCCTAGTCTCACTCTATTTGTATATCTCTATTTGCATCTGTTCCAACTAATGTATTTGTATTTCAGATATTCAGTCAGATATCCAGTATATGGCCAAAAGTTTGTAGACACGTGACAATTACACCTATATGTGGTTCTTCCCCAAACTGTTGCCCCAAAGGTTGGAACTAAAGGGTGAAGCTCAAACCAGTTCCAGCATGACAATGCCCCTGTGCACAAAGTGAGGTCCATGAAGACATGGTTTGGCAAGATTGGAGTGTAAGATATTACAGAGCCCTGACCTCAACTCCGCTGAACACCTTTAGGATGAATAGGAACACTGACTGCATCCCAAGTCTCTTCAGCTAACATCAGTGCCTGACCTTGTGGCTCTTGTAGCTGAATGAACACAAATCCCCACAATCATGCCAACCAAAATCTAGTGGAAAGCCTTCCCAGAAGAGTGGAGCTTATTATAACAGCAAAAGGGGACTAAATCTGGAATGGGATGTTCAACAAGCACATATGGGTGTGATGGTCAGGTGTCCACATACTTTTGGCCACATAGTGTAGTTCTTATGCTCTATACAAATACATTCATGCAGAATTCAGTGATTCATGCCTGCTGTCCACTAAGAACAAATTTATCTGTTTTTTATCTTTTTATTTTTACCACTTTGAGGAAAAAAAAGACAAATTCCATTCCCAAACCCATAACCAAAGTTGCACTTCATAAGGTTGTCAACAAAAAATAAAAGGTTCAAACCTGACAGGAATAACCTTCTTTCAGATGTGTTTAATACATCTGAAATGACAGTGTGACTAACAATCCAAAGCAACTCCCTCAGAGCCTAATCCTCCCTCCACAGAAAAAAGATTCAAAGAGCAGAAGGTCATACACTTGCATATTATTTTTTTCTAAGCAGTTTAGACACCTCCGGCAATCTACCTCACTTTGGTTTTCATAAATTTTCTTATTAGTTAGTGAAACTGTGCCTTTGTTTATGTAAGTTACAGAGGTTAGGAGCTGATGTCACCAACCCAAGGGAAGGAGGACTGAGAGGGTGAATGAAGAGGTGGGTTGTTAAACCATGACATACAGTATTTCATTCAATAAAATGTCGCACAGTGGTCTACCACTGCCTTGCCTCTGATAGTAAAACATGTTGTCTGAATTCTTATAGTGGTGGAGGCCCTATAAACATGGAGAGATACATATGTGGCCTGAGAGATGATGAATGGGCAAAAGGAAATGGAAGCAGAGCATTTTAGTGGATGCAGAATTCTTAGGAAATCAAAAGCAGAACGCAAGATGATCTGATAATGCGACTTGGTGTAAGTGTGTTTCTCCATACATATGTTTGTAAGTGTTAGTTTGGGAGCATTGTATGAGAGTGTGTAATGTAGGGAGTGCATAGGGGGTAGATGATGAAAGTAGGGGTAGATAGAGAGAGAGAAGCACAGTTGTTTTAATGCAAACCATATGTGTTCTAAATCTTCAGTATTGTTCACAACTCAAACCAGCTGGCTCGCTCTTGGTTCATCCATCTAAATAAACATTCCTCGCTTGGCCTGGAGCACTGAGGACCTGTTGTTCATTAGGAGCCGCTTTCTCCACTGCACCTCTTTCAAGTGTTCCTGAAACGTCTCAAACGTGACATGAAGAGAAAATGAAAAGCCTTACTTCACACAGCGGTTAAGACGTTTATCCCACCTCCATGCCATGTGCCTTTGTTATGGTGGCCCTCTGCTGTCAATACAAAGAGATCAGGGCCATTCTGGGTGGGCAGCATCCAGATGGTTGGACTAAGCAATTTTAGAATGAGCAATAACAAAACTGTTTGTATAAATTGGCTCATGTTCAAGAGCACCAAAGATCTGTAGGAGCAAAAACAGCCAGCTGCAAACAGAGTTTCTCCTTCAAAACCTTCATATCTAAATCTTCAGATGCAAATGTCACTTTGGCCTGCAGGAAGGAGCAGAATCCTTCCAGATTTTGCAACAGATAATCTCATGAACAGCAGGGGGTACATATACAAGCCAGGAAATCACATGAATAATGTAAGCTCAAGTGTAGCCTTCAGGCCTGATCCTCATGAGATGATTGGTGTACTGAGAGAAATTTATGATTCCTTGCCAAGATAGCCAATCACACATGAGTCTGAACACTATGGGGAGAAACTTGAATCCTGCTCATCACTGCAGTGATGCTAATAGGATTGCTAATGGCTTTCTACACCATATGTGGTTTGAGATATCTGTGTAACATTTATTGCAAAGCCAGCTTACAGTCTGTTTGATGCTATTTCAAAAGGCTCACAAACAGATCTGACATGTGATTTTACAGCAGTGAATAATTAGTGAGGTAATGCAGCTGAAACAGTCTCAACAGATAAATGGTATTTGAATTGAGGTTCAGTCATCGCTACGATAAGCTGCCATCATTTCACCTGAAATATTTAATGTTTCCAAATGTTTTTCCCAAGAGTAAAGATGAATCCGTGGATATTTCCACATACTAGAGCTGTGCTCTGAGGTCTTGCAAGGTCAAGGTTTAGAGTAGCAGCTGATCAGTGTTCTGTAATTTGCACACTTTGCTGAAGAGCCACAGAGTGAGAGAGGTCTTTCATCCATTCATTCATTCATTCTTCTTTAGCAACTGCTTTATCCTGGTGATGGCCATGGTGGATCCAGAGCATATCATGGGAACACTGTGCGTGAAGTAGGTGTAACAGACCAGACTCGGCAGAAGAGTGAGGATCTGTGTGCAGAGTTCATTAAAACACAGTCCAAAGCCAAAGTCCAAAAGCCATTAGCCAAGCAATGGTAAAACATAACAAGGGCACTAACAATCAAACAAGAGGGCAATCCAAAGTGTAGTTGGGCGAGAGGTAGCAAAATGGCCAAAACACGGATCAGGCAAACAGAGTAAATACAGCTCAGAACTTACACGACACAAGAAATTGGCAAGACTTTGCAATGGGGAACTGAAAAGCATGTGGTTATGTAGATCAAAACCAATAAGTAAACAGGAAATGAACAACTGATTAGAACTCTGGATACAGTAACCTCTGCTGGCAGGGAGGCATGCTGTCCTGGGCTGTTTTGATAGCAAGAATGTACCCTGGAGGATGTGAGAGAACTTATCCAGAAGAAATCATTTTCAGTAATAAAGGGAGATAAAATTGTAACATTTGTTTTAAGTCACAGATGGGGTCAGTGGGTGTTTGAAAATTCCTGTGCCTTCAGTTTAGATCAGCCTATAAGCCATGCACATCTCCTTCTCAGTATCCATACTACCTCCATCCTCCTCCTCATCTTCATGATTCTACTTTTCCCCCATTATCCTCTTTTCCTTTCGTTGTCTCTCAGATCATGCAAGACATGCATTGACTCCTTTGGTGGTAGAGTTGTTAACCCCATTCAGATGGTAATGCTTACTGGATCTGCTTCTTAAAAGCTGCTGAGACATGCACATTTGTGTGCCAGTAAAATGAGGTTTCCTATTGTCTCACGTTTAAGTGCTTTTTCATGATTTGTCCGAAAACAGAGAGGAATTCTTTATAAAAGCCTATAAAACATGTTAGTCTCTTTTGAATCAGCAGGGCCTTTGGAATGGTCTCAAACACAAGAGTGATGACCAGTACTGGGAATGTCTAATGAGGCCATGTATGCTTCAGTTCTCATTTTAGGTCTTTCTAAACTCTAAAACCTTCCCATAAAAGATATATTGTTTGTCTTCAGCTGGACTGTTTGTACTAATGTGCTGCCTCTGTTTCATATTATGAGTCCTAATGTGTTACTGAGGTTCTGCCACCCAGTGCTCTCCATGCTGCTGTGGTGGTCTTTCTGCATACGTGTGTTGTAATTGGGTTACCGTCAGGTCAGCAGTGTATTGTTCAGTTTATATTACTAATAACGCCTGGGCTACATAAAATCATGTCCTGGCATTTATTTTTATTTAATTTTAATGCCACGGCTCCTTTTCAGAGTCATTTTCCTGGAGTAATGCTTATTTTAATAAAAACAGTAAACCAGGATATGTTTTTGTTTTCAGACCAAGGGAATCCACCATGAATTTTTCACAGCAAACGCAGTCCATTAGCTGGCAGCCAGTTAATCCATCTCTGCTGATGGTAATATCAGAAGCAGGTAACATGTAGGAGTTCCAACTGCATATTTTCCACTATGGGGGACAAAAATGGTCTCTCTGACTTCAGCTGCACTTTTTCCTCCATAATGTTTACTCTAAAATGCCAAGATCAACAGGTGATGTGAGGGGCCCTTTAGAAGAGGATCCCTCATATCCTGCTGTCTTACTCTCAGTAGTGGGGCATAAGGGTTGAGTGAAGTAGCCAGGGTTCTCTGAAGTAGCTATGTCAGTGCTGTTGTGGCCAAAACTCACTTGAATAAACCTTCTGAAAAGTATATCTTTGAAGGTACGTGGTTGTACCCTCAGCAGTTGTAGTCTATAAACGCTCACTAGTGCGGTTTAGCTGGTTAAGTTAGTGTAAGCTGTTCTGTAGTATAGTTAACAGGTGAAAGGTCTAGAGAGGGTAAAGACAGTGTTAATAGTCTTGTCTTAGTCAGCCTAAAAGTCTTGTGAATGTACCAAAACCTACTGTATAAACCAATCATGCCAAACATAGTGTATATCACTTATTAACAAATTGTAAATTTAATTACACATTACCATTATATGATTATTATGCTAAATAATATTCAGTATGTACAGTTTGAGTCCTAAAGAACTAGAGCTATTTCTTCTCTCCTGGGCAAGTTCACTGGATTTCACAAGATGTTTAAGAAGCTAATATCATTAAATGTTCTCCCAAACCATTGCCTTGACCACTTGACTTTTCATACTAGACCTCTCACGTAAATTCTTATGAATTTCAAATTGTGAAACCATGTTAAAACTAATATTACAAAACAGATACTAGATTGCATGCAAAGAAAACAAGATTGCTTGAAAAGCAAATAATGAATTCCAACTCCAACCTTAAACTATTCATAGCCACATTGCGTGCAGATTTCTTTCTTACTGAAACACATGAGCTCTCCACCTCTAGCGTGCAACTGACTTTAGTCTGGCCCCAGTGAGAGACTCAGGAGATGAATGTGGTGTCTGGTGAACGCTATGAACCTTAGTTTTGCTGACATCCTCGCTGGTTTAGTGGCAAGCAGTCTGCAGTGTGCAGTTCAGCCATTGTCACCATAATGGTAAAGTCTACCCTTACAGTACATCCACCTCACCTTGCTGGAAAAAAAGGACAAAAGCCATTAAAATAATTTGTGGAATTCCAGTTGGCTCTTATTAGATTATGTATGTTTGGGCAAATGACGGATGAAGAAGTGTATCCTGCTTAATGTCTTATCTTTGAACCTAGACACTTGTGTTATTGGTCTCACAACTGCAAATGTTTATGAACGTTCACAAGGCAGTTTGTATGAAATATTTTGTGTGAGATCTGGCTGCAGTATGTCATAAGTTTTGTGTATAAGCAGTGTCAATCCAGATGAGTTTGTAATTTGCAGATTAATTTTCCTCCTTCTGAATTATCGAGAAGCTCTGGTTCAGCTGATAATAGTGAAAAAAAAAGTCTTTAATTGTACTATAAATCTGATTAAGTTCTAAGTCCCAGTTCTGCCCCAGGTGCCCCAGGCACTATGCACATGAGGGAATATCAGGCCTTCTAAAATCTAGCATGTGATGGAGAACTCATTTAGCATATTCCCTCACGGTAGCTCGCTCTCTTGTTCAGATCAGTCGGCTGCCTCTGTGAGCTTCTGTTCAGGTCTGTAGAAGTGTTTAAGGCAATAACACAAGGGAGCTTTTGCCTTCCAAATCGGCACATATATCTTGTTACAAAAACACTACTACAGCCCCCTCACTCAAAAGGACCTGATCACAATATGGTTCATAAACCATTTGAAAATCATTTTATAGTCTTGTTTTTACATTCCTAAATGGAAAATAATTTTACAAAGGTAGGTTTGTCATGGGGGAAACATTATGGATATTAACATATGCAGACTATACATTTCTATAAATACACAGCCCGGCCAAAAAAAGTCACTGTTTAGATGTTAGTAGGCAAATACATAAGAGTGTATGAAGTATATATCAGAGTGATTATAATGTTTCTAGCATATTGTATATTTGGCAGCAGTTCTTTTAATCTTAAAAGATGAAGTGTGCAGCTTTTTAGTTCTTTAATAACCATGTAGAAAGACGTCTCATGGCCATATTCCAGGACGACACTGCCAAGATTCATCNTCAGAGAGCATGAAGAATCATTTTCACACATGAATTGGCACCTCTGAGTCCTGACCTTAACCTCAGTGAAAGGCTTTGGGACGTGCTGGAGGAGACTTTAAACAGTGCTCACCTCTTGCATAGTCAATACAAGATCTTGACCAAAATTTGATGCACCGCTTGATGGAAATAAATGTTGTTAGATAATTCTTTATGCTCTCTGAACAGTAATATCAACGTTCTGGCACAAGCATACACTGCATAGCAATTTATCAACTCTGTATGCCATGTTCTGCACCAAAGTATGTGAACCAAGCTAACTTCTATCACTATGCTATTTGAATAAGATCAATATGTAACAATAATTTTACCTCTTTGCTTTACATATTGAGCATAGTGTTTTCATGGCATACCATTAGACTTACCTCTTCTCTGCAGACACCATCAGGCTTGCAAAGCATTAGCATAATATAGCAAAGCATAACAAACATGGGTGCAATATAGTAACACACAGAAAATTCTTGAATAAAAGTGATCTGGTAAGAGCTCTAAGCCACGAGGTCTGTTTACTCTATGTGGTGCCAAGCGTCACTATAACTGATGAGTTAAATGATGGTTGTCCAGTACCTTAAACCTTTCTTGATTTACGTTTGATTTCTATTTGCTGTTATTGTAATAATAATCTCATTACACTGCTGCAAGTATGTCATTATAGTTCTACAGCATGCACAGTTTAATGAACTCCAGTGTAAGCATGCAGAATTGCTGATAGTCGTGAAGGATTTGTACACCGAAAACTTCGGTTAGAAGGTAGAGACAAGGAGAGACAGACAAAGCGAGAAGAAGGTTCTATTCTTTCTTTCTTCCATTTCTGTTGTTTTCCCCCCTTTTTCATCCAACTCTGCTAAGCTCATGAAGAAACTCTCCAGGATTGATGACCAGGCAAACGTGTTGACAGTGAAGTTGAATTTGGCGAATTGATGTTTCTTTTTGCCTCCAGATAACAGACCGAAAGTCCAAAGACGAAGTCCAAAGGTCCAAAACACACGACTTTCAGCTTCCTCCATAATATGTGACAACGACCACAAGTTTTCTCTTTGACTCATCGACTAAGCATAAGGCGAATGATCGATTTGTTGGGCCATCCATAGTCATGATGTCATGCTTATATTAAAAGATTTATACTTATTAAGCAAGGTCAAGTTAGCACTTCTTTAACCTATTTTTTAAGATAATTTAAGGTTTATTTTGATAACCTGATGTATGGTGAGGGGGAAAAAATGAATGGTAGTCTTTTGGGATGCAGAAGGCTTTATGTTAGAGAGATCATGTAGTCAGAGATTGAGTTACACTGCACATCTGTGGGCTAGAATGGCATCTTAACTCATAGCTCTCTCCCACTAATCTCCCAGTATCCTTCACTTCTACTGCCCCACTTTCTTGCTCTCTTTTTTGCACCTATAGTTTTCTCTTTTACACACATGCTTGCTGCTATTTTCTCTTTTGTGCATGCTGAAATTTGCATAGGAAGGTGTACTTTCAGCCACACACCTGCGTCTAACCACCTACACCCCACACACACACACACACACACACACACGCACACACACACACCATGCCTTTCCTTAAATGTAGGGGTTCTTACATTTCACAATCTCTGTTCAGAGGGGCTAGAAAAACATTTCGGTGGCCCAGGATCGTGGCCCGGGAGCATCCCCTGAGGCAACGGGCCTTAACAGGTCCAAGTCAAGCCCGACTCTGAGCCCAAAGCTTCCCTGCTGACCACAGGCATTAGTCAGGGTAAAAGCAATAAACTACAGGGTGGATTCCAGTTACGATTTAATAAGGGGAAGAATTTTCTGTGTGTGTATGTGTGTGTGTATTTTCATTAGCAACAAACAGACAAACTCAGAGCAGATTTCTATTCTCAGCCAGGTGTGTGTGTGTGTGTGTGTGTGTGTGTGTGTGTGTGTGTGTGTGTGTGTTGGGGTGGGGGTGGATAGGACTGTTACACTTTGGTTGTTGGATAGTTATATGCCATAGCGAAATTGAAATAAACCTAATCAGTTCAGTTTGTAAACGTCTGTGATTCAAGTTCAAGTTTCAGCACTTTTACCTTACCTAATATACCAATGAAAATGGATGTACTTTGCTGAAAATGGCTTAATTCCTAAAGGGTAAATGCCATATTTTTGTGGAACCTCTTAAAATAAAGCTGAAAGTCTACACTTCGATCACATCTTGATTGTTTTATTTCAAATCCATTGTGGTGGTGTATAAAGGCAAAATCACAAAAACTCTGTCACTGTCCAAATACTTCCGGACCTGACTGTATATATATGAATATATATATATATATATATATATAAAAGAACTCACTGAATTAATCAGTGATTTTTTTCCCCATCAATCTCTAAAAGAGGACAAAGATCAGTCGAGTGAGGAACAACAATGAGGCTCAAGTTCAAATGGTGTTCAAGTGATTTTTACCTCAGGCGATGTTACAGAAACTGACATGGATGATAATTATCTAAATAAAAATGCCTGACAGCATTTAGCGGTTAAATGAAACATTAATATTCCTATATATATATATATATATATTAGTAAATCAGGTTACAGTTGTAGAGGTTGGTGTTTGGAGGGGACGGGATGGGGTTTGGGAGGGGGGTTGGGGAATAAAATAAAGCAAAAATAAAGCAAAATGTGTCTAAACAGGATATTCATATAGATCTCATCTGAGCATTTCACAAGCAATTAAAATACTGTTAAATAAATATCACACATATTTCCAGAAAGAAAATGTTTTAAGAAGAGGCAGATATCACTTACAATCTCAGGCATGAATGAACAGCACTGATGGGATGAGGTTGTGGGCTGGTGATCATGGGAACTGTTGTAGCTGGGTTTGGGTTACATGTTTACAATGTTATTACTGTAAACCCATTTCCTCATAAAATTAGAAGTATTAAATTCAAGCTGACTGAATGGTTCGACTGCTCAATCTATCATCTCATTGAGTCTAAATTTAAAGAAATTAGCACAAAAAAAAGAATGAATCATAATGAATCATAAAGGCCATGTCCAGGGGCGTTTGTTATGTTTTCTTGTATTTCCGCAACACCACTTGTGTCATATTTAATATTATATTTGGCAAGTTTAAAGTATGTCATTTTAAAACCGGGGTACAATAACTATTTGTGTGGCAGCCTGCGAAAACCCTTCACAAGCTCAAATTTGGACATTGTTTTACTTTATATATTTCAGTTCTGAAAATTGAACTGAAATATGTTACTCTTTTGCATATACAGTATCTCAAGCAGAAGTAAACTTATAGCATTGTAAAATCTGCTTACAACCCCAGAAGAGAAAATGACATTTAAAGGTTCAATTCCAATTTGAATTAAAGAGTCTACCTCTGTGTTTCCAACCTAATCTACTTACAGAAAATCGTTACAGACAAATTTTAAAGAATTATGAGTTTACAATGGAACATGATTTATAATTCAAGAAGATAGATTTATAAAGCAATTTCTGCAGATCTTGGTGGTGAACACTTAGAACTGTAAAATTAAGTAAATTAGTGAATTAAAAACTGCACAAGCGCACTTTATTTGGTACTTACACTGTATAATAACTTCATTATTATTATTAGGATCTGTCATATATTACTGTGGCTTATTTTGTTAACATCACTATATTAATACAACTGAATTGAATTAATATTGGATTAGAGAAATGTAGAGTTTTAACAGGCTTAAGGGAAGACTTATGGAATCTATTTGCAATAACTTAAGGGGTACACACACAGTATGTTATGTTTCGTTTAATATCTTTTTTTAGTACCTGATATTCAGACTCTGTGTCATTTTTTTAAAATTGTCTCTTTTTTGGCATATTGCAATTGACAGCAAAAAAACAAAATTCTGTTTGTGTGAGAATGAGGCAGAGGCAGACAGATGTAATGCAGGTTTTCTTCTTCTTCTTCTTCTTCTTCTTCTTCTTTTGGCTTTTCCCTTCAGGGGTCGCCACAGCGAATCATCACTCTCC
>CM074963.1:4476965-4501681 GCA_037577455.1 Pangasius macronema
AGATCTAAAAGCAGTTTAGCAGCAAACTTTGTGAAAACTAATATTTGTGTCATTCTCAAAACTTTTGGCCACGACTATATAATAGGTGGCATTAATAAGTCATTACAGTGTATTAAAGTATCAGTAATTAATGCTTCTGCAATGAAAAATAAGGACAGTGCACGATGATGATAGATAATAGTGGTTCAAAATTGGATAATAATTGGTCATTACGGTTTTGTCAGCATAGTAATTTAATATAGTTACTAAATCATTACATTTCAGTCAACATAATACAGTAATGTATTATAATAATTAGTAAATATTGAAGAACTGCTATGGTAACACTTAATTATTTACTGCTAAGATAATAAGTACTTAAGCATTAATTAATTAATCACGTTGTAAAGCATTACCTTCTTGTCATACCTAATATTCTGTTCTGCTCTCTCTCTCTCTCTCTCTCTCTCTCTCTTTCTGCCAAGTTGTAGTCATAAAAATCTGTTTATGTCTAAGACTCACCGTTTGTTTCATTGGATATTCATCTACTCTGGAATTTCCCTCATCAGGCAAATGTGATGTCATTGCCATTTATTCAGCCAAAAAGGAGGATGTGTACCTTCATCATCACCATCATTTTCATCATCGAAATTTTGGAATGAAGTTTTTGTTTTCTGAAGTGGTGCCTTTACTGTGTGATACTGAGTTGAGCTAACTCACCCCAGGGAGTGACTATGCTCCTGTTAACTAAAGAAATATGATATGGGGGTGGACCGCATTCATCATGCTTTTGCACCTCCAGAACCACCACACAATGGCAAAACACTTTTACTGAGTTATGAAAGCATTGAGCAGCATTCGGTCATATAAAGGCTTGCATGCAAACTACTGATCTGTTTTATAGAAAGAGGCATATTACAGGGATTTACAGTGACATGTTTTTACACCACATTCTTGCAGGATTAGCTCTATGGCTATAAAATGAGTAACACACAGGTGGATGGATTGCATCAGTGTGGTTTTACCCGGTGGTCAAGTGGTCCAGATGGGTATAGAGCTCAAATAACACTTCTGTTGGGATTTAGGTCATTATGCTATTACAGCATGGTTGTGTTGAAATGTCAGATCAGAGGCCATACGCATAACTGTGTGAGGCAGCACCTGAAAATCAGCATCTCCTGTGTTTACTCATCCATAACTAGAGGAGCGGTAAGAGCTGCGTGCTCTGGAGAGTGTAGCTGGTTGAAACATGGCTTGGCAGCGCTTGCTTTCCTCTTAAGGACTTGCTCTGCTTGGCTGCTCTCAGTAAATCATATGACATAAAGCCACAAAGCCAAAAGACTTTCTGTTTGTTTTTCAGCAGGATCATACTCCAGTTCCTTGAATAAACTGTTCAGCCATAGAGGCGCATACAGAAAGGTCTATGAGCCTTGCATATCTGTGCCTGAGTGTGTGAGTCTCTTTAGTGATAAAACTTTTTTTTTTTTTTAACTCCCATCAGTCCTTAGAATTTCAAGTAATTCCTAGTAAGACTTCTACTACAATCCAAGACACATTACAGATGACTTGAGGCTTTCAAGGCTGGGCCAACGATAAGCCCATTTTTCATTAGCAATACTAGAAACCATACATGGTTGAAACTACAGTAAGAAATAAAGCAATAGTATGTGATTAGTGACAGATCATAAAGAGAAGGTTTTGATGTAGTATAGGTTTTAATATTACAGTTGTGGTCATAAGTTTATCTTTGCCTTGTAGAATCTGCAAAATGTTAATAATTAAAAAAAAAAAAAAAAAAAAAAAGAGGGATTATAAAAGTTGAATTTTGTGTTTTATTTAGTACTGCCCCTAAATATATTTCACATAGCATATGTTTACATGTAGTCCACAATAATAACTGAATTTACACCAATCACCCTGTTCAAAATTATACATCCCCCTTGGCTCTTAATGTAGTGCGTTGCCTTGTTGAGCATCAGTGAATGTCCGCATCTTTTGTAATAGTTGTGTACGAGTCCCTTGTTTGTCCTGAGCAGTTAATCTGCCCACTGTTCTTCAGAAAAATCCTCCAGCTCCTGCACATTCTTCGCTTTTCCAGCATCTTCTGCATATTTGACCGCTTTCCAACAGTAGCTATATGATGCTGAGATCCATCTTTTCACACTGAGGACAGTTGAGACTCAAATACAACTATTACAAAAGGTGCAAACATTCACTGATGCTCAACAAGGCAACGCACTACATTAAGAGCCAGGGGGATGCAAACTTTTGTACAGGATGATTGGTGTAAATTGTTTCCCAGAAGACAAAATGATAATATTTTCCACCAATCATCCTGTTCAAAAGTTTACACCCCCCTGGCTCTTAATGTATTGTGTTGCTTTCTTGAGAAGCATTGAATATTTGCACCTTATAATATAATAGTCGTGTACAAGTCCCTCAGTTGTCCTAAGTGTGAAAAGATAGAGGATTATTTGACAAACAGTGGGCAATTTAACTGCTCAGGACAAACAGGTAACTCATGAACAACTATCACAGAACATAAAAACACTGTATCATCCAGGTAACACCCTATATTAAGAATCAAACGTATGTAAATTTTTGTTGAACTGGTTTGCTTGTGTAAATTCAGTTATTATTGTGTTTTTGTGGACTATGTGTAAACATCTGCTATGTGAAATAGCTTATTTTTATTATTACTAACATTTTGATGATTCTGTAAGGTGTACCATATGTAAACTTAGGACCCCAACACATGTAAACCGTGTCATATCGTTGGTTAACGACACAAGGAAGGTTTAATTTAGGTGGTCGGTTTGGTTTTGTCGAGAACCTTTTTTTTTTTTTTTTTAGAATGATGCAACTGAAATACCTCAGCATGCTTGTCCACTGCACCTCATGAGTGATTATCCCCATGTTGACATTCATGTTTTTCTCCAATTCATTCTATTAATCATCAGTCTTACGACACACAGAGCCTTCTGGGTCAGTTCACAGTCCCAGTGTGTTTACATGTCTGTATAAGCTATATGTATATGACAGCACAGTCCATGCTCCCTGCTCTCCCTAACCTAAACCATGTGTGAGGAAGCAGAGTCTTCTCAGAGCTGTCAGTCACTAGACCACGGGACTTATACTACAGTGCTGAGGGTCACAGGTCAACAGGAATGTGCGCACGGTCATACACGTATGCGTCAGTACGCAGGTATTCACGATGCATTGGTAAAGCATACAGGCTTACACTTACACTTTCGGAGTGTATCCATGCAGGGATATGGAAAGCACCTTGATTGTTGCAAACACAAACACGCAGTGGTTATTAGGAGGGCTGTGGGAGATGTTTATGCATCGACTGGGTTCTAGGTGTTCGTATGGAGTGTGTTTGGGGAGTGGAGCAGATTTCTGGCTGAGCACAGCAGCTGAACTCAGCATAACACTGAGGGTCACTGAGAGTCTCACTCCCCACTCTGATTCTTTCCCTTTTCCACTCTGGCAGTTTCCTTTTTTCTTTTCTTGCAGTACATGCTCGAAAAAAAAAAAACAGCAACAACACCTCTCTCTGCTTACTACTAGTGGTTGTTTTCATGGTGTTTATCTGAAGTTAAACAAATCAAACCATATTTAACTTATCACTGGAGAAATGTGCTAATTTGTAGTGTTAATTCAATTTATATCAGAGAAATCAACTGTAAATGTGAGTGTTTTATTTAATTATAATGAGTCCCAGTCATACAGTTGGCTGGCTAGCCTGCTCAAACTCACTTAATATATATCTAGATGTTAGAGTTATCCCAGAATCAACACTGAACTACGTTTCCCATCCACCACTGCACCTCACTGTCATGTGACATGACTGCTTGCACCTGTTTCACGTTTTGAGTCTAATGAGCACTGGTCTTGTGTTGCCCCTCCCTCACTGTTTAGCTTTTGTCTTTCATTGCTGTTTGTAGCTCATGTTATGTTCCTGCCTTGATATCCTAGTTTATGGTTTATGTTTCTAAGTTATGTTAACTAACTAAGGTAATATTAGCATGTACATGATTCATTTATTTTCATATGTTAACAACTGAAATTAAGTTCACATGGCAACAATGTAAGTTGACGCCCACTGTCTCTCTATCTCTCTCTTTCTCTCTTTCTCTTTCTTTTCCTTTCTCTGTTTTCTCATTACATTCTACTTGATGATTTTCATGTCATTTTCCATTGGTTTTTACACTCTTTTTTACACTATCTATCCATCGAGTATAAATGAATGACAGTAGTGAATATGCTTCACCAGTATTCACTACATTGTGTAAGCACTATTATAACTTCCACTGCTTGACACTTATAGTTAAAAAGCAATCACTGTCCACCTGACAAAAAATTGAGGTGTCGTGTATAAAGAAGCAGAATATTTGTACACCTTTTAATACAAAATGTTAACTAAAAACAATTAACATACAGTCGTTCCAATTATAGATAGATAGATAGATAGATAGATAGATAGATAGATAGATAGCATTTATTGTCATTGTATTTCTACAGCGAGATGAATGGAATGACGGGTCACATCTTCCCCCTATAAGGAGAGAAGAGGTCCTTAAAGCAGCCATGCGAGGCGCNGCGAGGCGCTAACGTCCTCTCTCATCCGCGATAGAAGAACATTAACAGAACAGTCAAAGCAATAAACAAAGTCACAAGCACAACAATTATATAAATATATATTGCATACTGTATATTAATATAGTTACCCTTAAGAGGTTTTATCTCAGTGCTCCATGTTACTGCATTAATTCTGCTCTACCGTATTCAAATTTCAGGCATATCATACATATAAAATAATTATGATATTTCAGATCTTATCATGAGTGTGAGAAAGATGGGAAGAAGGATTCAGGTCCATGTTACTTTGGGCTGGTAAAACATGTTGTAACTAAGGTGATCCTAACTACTAAACAGGTCACAACTGAAAGCAGTGTTTTAATGAATTACAGCACTCACACCACTGGTGTTAGGTATGCATGTCCATTTGGAAGCATAAGCATCAATCACAGTTCTTAAGCAGTCTGTGTTTTTTTAAAACTGCGCTCTTAGACTTCTTCTGGAAAGCACATACATTATATACTTGTTAATGTACTAATTCATCCTAGCAGCATAGAAAAGAAAAAATAAACATCACTGGAAAATTAGGAAACCATTTATAATAATATTGTCGCACTGATGGGTGAACATGTCAGCACACACACACAAAACAAAAAAACCCTGGAAAATATCTGTAAATTAATATACAGTTTCTGATAAATAAGTTTCTAAGTAAATAAATATGACCAAGGAAATAAATATATTACATCCAAAAACGCATACAATTGTAAATACATTTAACAAATTTGAGGCAAATATTAAATACAAACATATGTCTTTTAATTTTTTTTTTAACACAGAGGAGATCAGAGGAATGGCATCTTTATCTGAGACATTGCTTATGTGAAGGACTGAATTTTTAAAGACAAAATTATGATTAACACTTATTATAAATAAATGTAAGCATAGCAGATGAATTCTTGGTCAGCTAATCCTTCAAACCATTGGCATGTTTTCCATATGCAGTGCATCAAATGAACAAAACATTTTATAAACATTATATTAATTTTATTATATTACTATATTTATATTTCGATTTTATAATTTTTTTTTAATTGTCTTATTTTGGGCAGCTTAAAGGCAGGTGCGTGTGTTTAAACGTGGTGGTCTAGACATCACTGAAAACCCCGTCTCTAACACTTCTGCTCAGCCTCAACCTCTGAATGGAGAGCCCAGAGAACTGACATAAGCAGATGCATACGTAAACAGAATCTGAATTTACCTGCATTCAAATATTGAAGCAACCTTTGGACTTAATTCAGTAACTTGATTTGCCAACTCTGAATACAGCCCCTGGTAGCATCCTTACCTGACAGGGATCGGTGATGTTAGGCAAGGCAAGGCATAACTATGTATTAGGAAGGACCTCACACATGCAACTATTAGTTTTCCAGGAAGATTATATGTATTCCATACATATAATCAAATAGTAGACCTGCCTTTGTATAAACCTGGACTATTTGCTTCTTTTGTTCAATAAAGTCTATAGAGCTCTTTCCATCAGAAGTTTAGAACAGTCTAGTTTCTTTCGAGATCTCTGACTGCCATGTGAGGAGAAAAGACACTAAAGCAGGGGTCAGGAAATGACTCCAGTGAGGATCATAGTGCTTAATACCCAGGTGTCATAACATACAGTGATGAGTCACTGGTGAAATCAATTGGTGTTTTCCTCAGTTGGAATGAAAACTTGTAGTCCTGCTTGATATTCTAAATTATACATATAATAATTACTCACAGAAAATTAGAAATGTATTTTTGAATATTAAAAAATGTGCCATATATAAGAACCTGAATATGTCATTTCTCTGGACTGTATTTTGTTCACCTTAATCTGTCTCTGTAGACTTTCACTAAATAGACTTTCCATTGTTCTGGCATTATCTTATATTTTAGTGGTAACAATATGACAGTGAGTAATATCCCACTTAAAAGAATACTGTGTTCCTTTTTTCAGTAATTTAAACACCAGTTTCACCTCTTATAGTCATGTCATCCTGCCACAGCTCTGTTCTCTTTGTAATTTCAAACAGTTTGGATTTATACTCCAGAAGCCTGGACAGTTGGCAGGAGACTCAGTGCAGCTTGGTAGAGGAAAGAGGCAGGCTGGCAGAATGCCCAGTTCTGGGAGGGAGAATGGAGGTCCAGGTAAGTGCCTGCTCAGGATGTCCTATCTGATAAAAAGCAATAGGAAGAGGCTGACCTCACTGTTCCCCTGCAGAAGCCTTTGTCAAGCTCATACACATGGTGCCCATATTATAGCAAAACATCCAGCACCCTCACTTTCCCCAGAATTTCCTTCCTTGCCATAAGTTTGTGCTTATTTCCCTTCACTGGAACTGTGGAGCCTAACCCAACCATGTTCCAACAGTTCCCACATGACATATATTCTGTGTGTGTGTATGTATATACCATAACATTAAAACCAATGACAGATGAAGTGAATAACATTGATTATCTCGTTACAATCGCATCTTTCATGGGGTGGGATATATTAGGTAGCAAGTGAAGTCAGTTCTCAAAGCTGATGTGTTGGAAGCAGAAAAAATGGGCAAGCGTAAGGATCTGAGTGACTTTGACTGGGGCCAAATTGTGTGAACTGGAGCATCTCCAAAATGGCAGGTCTTGTGGGGTGTTCCCAGTATGCAGTGGTTAGTACCTACCAATTCATCCAAGGAAAGACAACTGGTGAACCAGCAACAGGGTTGTAATGTGCCCTGCCACACTGCAAAAACTGTTCAGGAATAGTTTGAAGAACATGACGAAGAGTTCAAGGTGTTGACTTGGCCTCCAAATTCCCCAGAACAAGCATCTGTGGGATGTGCTGGAAAAACAAGTCCAAGCCATGGAGGCCCCACCTCACAACTTACAGGACTTAAAGGATCTGCTGCTAACATTTTGGTGCCAGATACAACAGCACACCTTCAGAGGTCTTGTGGAGTCCATGCTGTGACAGGTCAGACCCGTTTTGGTGGCACAAGGGGGACCTACACAATATTAGGAAGGTGGATTAATGTTATGGCTGATCGGTGTGTGTGTATATAGTATAAGTAACTTACCAAGTATCTTACCAAGACCCCAAGGGGGTCTTACCAAGTACGACAAAAGAAGTCAAACAGGAGAATTTCCCTCATAAAACCATTTGATATTATGGATGTTACAACTGCAGCATCATGGACATTCCTTTCACTTTCATTTAGTAACTACTTTGTGAAGACTCATTGTATCCATTCCAGTTAGCTTATTTAGTTCTCAGAAGTCCATGTTTGGTGTAAGACGTATGTGCATACCTTCAAAGTGAATGTGGCCAAAAAAAGCCTGTTTTCTCAATTAGTTTTTATTTGGCCTTCACTTCCAAGCATAATTGGTTGCAGACTTCTTAATCTAAAAAAGGAAAAATAAATGGGGAAACAAACTCTTGGTGCAAGTTATGTTTCTGTAATTCATTTGCCCTTGTTTGTCTATATTGATGAAAGCCTTTGAGAGTTTTGATTGGTTTACATTCATGTACCAAATGGTCCTGGTCTATAGAAAGCGAGAGCGCCAGGGACAGGGAAAGCAAGCAAGTGAAACAAGCACAATATTTTTACCAGATGCAGCTGAGCTGTTTGTTTTGCAGTCTTGGAGTGATGATGTCCCGACATATTTATTTCTTCTAATCTTGTTCCAGTTTTTGGTGCCAAGAAGCTCTACCACAGCCAGGTACTCTGATGTCCATTTAGAGTACAGTGAGAGTAAACATGCTTTACTGTGGCCTTGTCATGCTGTGAGCAAATGCAAACAGGCTAGCATCTGGGAAACCTTCACGGCTTAACTGAATTACTCAGGTACTGACCCTTACATGTTATGTGAAGATGCCAATTTTCAATGAACACTGAATGGAGGTAAAAACAGTGAGACTGAATCTTCAAATACTACCATTTGCACTGTTATTAATATGATATGTATACATTCCTGTGTTCCTGAATGTTTGTTCTAATTTTTGAATTTGTAGTTTCAGACACTAACAAAAAGGCTAGTAAGGTAATGACCATAAGACTAGTTCCATCCCATCCCAACATTGTATGAGGGCTGTTTGCATAAAATGCTTCAATGTTATGCACCCATGGATTATATTGCACAATGCAAAATGATTCCCATATGTTTAAAGATGTCTGTTTATATAAACATCACTATCTGGAAAGCTTCTAGTCTCAGTTCTGACAGTAGATATGCTGAGTCATGTACTAGATGTGTATACTCACTGTGCACTCTTGCCTCTCTCTGTAGGATTCCTCTGTCAGGGCAAAGTGATGCTTTTTCCTTTTTTATATCCTGTGCCAACACAAGCAAAGCCCAGGTGCTTCTAGGGCAAAGAGAGGACAAAGTGAGGATTAGAACTCCCCACTAGCCCCCATCTCTCTTTCTTTTTCTTGCAATATCTTTTAAATCCCTCTCTATCTAACCTACATCTTAAATCTCATATACACACATTTGCTACTACTACAACACACACACACACACACACACACCAACCCCAGGTGCTTTTTGGAAGTGCTGTCACATGTGTGGCCCTCCAACTGTGCTCTTTTACCACACAAGCACATCATTTCAGCTCCTCTTTAAACAACATGGTGGGGGCTGGCACTGTGGAAAGTGAATTTTCTGCTGTCCTCTATCCCTTTTTGACCCAGAAGTGAAGGTAGGGATGTGCCAAGAAATGGACAGGAAGTCTCTTGGAGCAAAAGGCTCGAAAGGAGCTCAAACCGCCTCTCTGTTCCTGAGCCTACCTAAAGTGAAGTAGGACTTTGTTCTATGCTTTTCCCAAACCTATCAGCCTTTTTCCACCAATTGCCCTGAGGCTGTCTAACTGCCCCCTTTCTTACTAATTCTCACTCAAAATACTATACATTAAGTGCTTAATGGAATATTCTACAATATTTTTTTTTTTTGTTTAATACGTCTTGTACCGTAGTGCAGTATTGCATATTTCAGCCTCCGGTTTATAACTAAGACTCATCTTCTTGCTATGCTGGATAATATCACCTGGATGCCATAGCACCTCCTATGCTGTATAAAATGAGATGAAAACAAACCAGCATTGTTTTGCTTAAATGATTAAGATATCTAAATACATTTCTCATGATATATCCCAAAACCAAGCTCCAAAATAAGGAGGAAATTCTTCTTTTGTGGTTCCTGATGCAGATACTGCACCATAGTCCCAAACTAATGAACAAAACACCATATACATAAACAGATTGCTGTTTATACTTTTTCCCATCTAGAAACCATTCTATCTATTTAAGTAGATAATTTAGTAGATAATTTAAAAATATATATATTTTTAGTGTTGAATCTAGATAGCTATTAAGATGTTTGGAAAATAACTCTCTTGTATTGAATTTTGAGGAAAATTCTGTGGTTGGTTGTTTACAATGTCAATCAAATGGCCTCTTCCAGAGGTGGTTCTTGGTGAGGTTACACCCTGTTCAGACTTGGTATTAACATCTCTCTGGGTGACTGGATCGCAAGTGGACCGGTAGAGGTGTGAACTGGGTCAAATGCGTCTAGTGAGATTGCAAGTTCGAATCTTGATGTGGTCACAGCCATCAGTGGGCAGGAGGAAAGGAAGCAAATTTGGCCGTGCTCTCTGGGTGGGAAGGATGGCAGACACTTTCTCTCTCCTGTCAGTCACAGCGACACTAGCCAATCAATGGCATCTGTGTATGCAGAAGAGGGCAGATAACACTTTCCTCTGTGTGTTACTCTGTGCTGTGATGCAGCATGAACAGCAGTTCAAAAAGATGAGGGTGGCTGGCTTCACATGTTTTGGAGGAGTCTGTCATATGCTAACGGAAAGTTAGCTGGTGGGTGGGGATTGGCAGGTCACCAAATTGGTGGGAAGATGGGGAATGTTTTTTAAATTACAGATTTTTTTAAAAAGACAGACTACTTACTATGACATTTGGAGTAGGAACGACAGTGTGTCCTGATGCATCCCCAATAACAAAAGACTACCAGCCTTGCTGTTGATTAAAAATCAACCTGTTACTCTTTTTTTACATTGACTTAGTTACTTTGCAAACAATATATTAATATATATATATATTAAATCTGTATATTTGTAATGTGCAGACCAGCTACATGAAGTCTCCTTTCATACAGGAAGTGAGTTTCTTCTTACATTCTCAACATATGCTCAACTTGTTACTGTAAAGGTTATTTGTGTTGGTAAATTGTTCTACTCATTCTCACAGATATTGCTTATTTATGTCAATATCTGTAATAATATCAGACAAAACCCTCTCGCACAAACAATTGTGTGATAACCCTGCCTTCGGAAGTACATCTGGGGACTTGAAACATATCAGCATGTAAATTTTTCTTCATTATTTAAAGACTAAGGACTCTGAGTTCCAGGGAATTGACTATCAAAGAAAAGACCGTGTGGTGTGGTGACAGCAAGTGATGTGTGTGTGTGTGTTTGTAATCAGAATTCCAGGTTTTGCGTGGTACCGCGAGCAGGGGGTCTTATTGGGCACAGAGCTCCGGATATCGCTGTCCACATCTGGATATCACTGTCCAACTTCAGAAAGAGATTGCTGAGGTCATACTGTTCTGCTGTTACTTTATGGAAATTGCTTATTTATCTGCAAAGTGTGAACATCCCAGTGCTGTGTAGAAGTCCATCTGGTCACAGCTTCAGCCAGGATCTAGGCACTTTTAAAATCCTGGAGTCTTTAGCATTTACAGCAACACGGCATAAACATGACATCGCTTTCTGTAAAAGACATGGAAACAGGAAGGGCATTGGGAGAGGAGTCTTGGAGGGTATTTAATTCAAAAGTCTCTTTATAAACTGACAATTCTTCTAGTGAATTAGAGGCAGTTTTTTATTTCCTATATATTAAATCTTAAGAAAAGCTAACTCCACACCAGTCCTATCTTCTACTTCATAATGTTTCCAAGAGGTAGACCTACAAATTTTGAAACTGTGAAATCACATCCTCCCTAAAGTCCTTAAGACCAGATAACAACAGGAATATTGCTTGTTGTGAAACAGGATCCTTCACAGCATAAAAATAAAGTAGCCAAGGAAGGTGTCCACCCTTGAAGCATCCTAATTTGTATCCGCACAGGTTCCTGTTTGGATGACTAGTTTTAAAAAAAGGATCAGTAACCGCGGAGTGGCATGGCCAGCGAAAGGAAACCATGCCGTCGTCTAAAGTTAAACAAAAAGCCATTTTTAGAATGTTTCTCCTTAGCATGCGGACAATGGTGGGAAATAACAGAACATCACACAAGGGAATAGAGAGGGCCAGCTCATGTCCCAGACACACGTTCTCCTTCTCTGTACAAGATCTTTCCATATGTCCACTACTACATGAGTGTTATTTCCGAGCATTAATCTTCGATTAGCTCCTGTGTTTACTATATGAAATAAAAACATTTAACAAACTAGTACCCAGAGTGTGTCACATGACACAGTAGAGGGCATTGGGTGCATTAGGAGCATGGTGAAGTAACTGAATGAGAGTGTGTTTTTAGCTCAAATGTGTTGTTCTTTGTGTCTATTTATAGATCTTCACAGCTAATTGATAAATTGTAGAAAATTATTCGGGTCCACATTTCTTCACATTGAAGTAACTGGAAGTACAACTCAGACTAACAATTGTTATAGTTGGCTGACAAGCTCATCTTCATGCTAACTCATGAGGACAGTTCACAAACTGTTTAATTTTAACTCTACATTAACACAGGTCAATATTTTAGCTGATTTTTAAATTCATTATCTTTTAAATGAAAATGTACTATGACATAGTTATTTTCTACATGTATGTTTGATGTTCTATCAAAGAATGGCCTTATTTAATAGTCTATGCAGAGAACATATTCTATGTACTGGAGTCTTTTTGAAACCAGTCTGTGGTTTAGAGGATTAAGAGAGGCTATCTGAACCAATATGAATACAGAAGTGTGTAAAATGTGTTACCTAATTTAGTCATTGCTAATTCCCACCCTGTAGTTAAGTCTCCTTCTATCACACAATAGGCACAGAGGTAGCCAATGTCAGCTATTCCATTGGGCCAACGTTGGCATGGTTGTTATTAAAAGTGCTCCTTTGTCAATGTTGGCACAGTATTGGGTCACCTTTGGCAAGACCGTTTTGAAATGTCCTTCTTTGCCAATGTTGGCACGATATTCTATAGGGAGGGGCAACATAGCCAACCAAAACAGACACTGGGACAATGTCGGTTTAATCTGGGATTGTGAGAACTTACATTTGTTAGCAACTTTGGCCAACACACACAGTATAATGGTTATCCCAAAGTTAGTTGGGTTGCAAACTAATGGCTAGCACTATATGTTAAACATTTAAGCCAAATTTTAGTTAATATGCTATCTAGTTTGGCTACCTATTAACGTAACTTCATTTTGGTTAGTTTGGTTAGCATGATGTAATTTCTGTTGGCTAGCTTGCTACCTTGTTGGCCAGCTACTAAAAACAAACTAAAGTAATAGCTAACGTAACTAACAGTTAGCAATATTACTGTTGCTAATGCCTTTCTAGTGATTTTTTTTATCCCTTTACTTCTGAACTGTACATCAGAGTGACATTTAAACTGTAGGCAACATAATGCTGCTACAAGCAGGACAGCTTAAGTGCAAAGTGGTGTGTAAGTGTGGGTGGGTGTCTGTGGCTGTGGTCTAGAACAAACAGAAAATTACTGTATTGTTAGCCAAAAAAAAAAATCTCTAGATCTACCACTATCTATCAATGTGCATACAGAAATATGTTAATTACAGATAAGCTGTATTTAAAATCATAACCATAATACAATAATACTGCAGATCTGATTTTGTCTGCAGGAATAAATGGTGTGTGTGTGTGTGTGTGTGTGTGTGTGTGTGTGTGTGTGTGTGTGTGTGTGTGTTCCATGGTTTTCCCTGTTCCCACGAGTGCAGGATGTCCCAGTCTGATTCTATGTCTACACTTAACCTTGGCACTAGTAAAGTTTACAGGTTTCTATCCGTTGTTTATTTAGTGACTTGGTCTCTAGCTTTGGCAACATTTTAGACCCCTTTAGCGATTTGCCAAGAAGCCTAGCCAAGAGACAAATCTTGAGCAGGCATTAACAAATATCCTGCACTCAATACAGCTCTACAGCTTATGCCACAGCTGCTGGTTAAATGAGTCGAGAAAGCAGGTTCTGGTGACTCAACACCGGTGTGTAGAGTCTGACTCGGGTGCACTTGCACCTGCCTGTTGTCCCAGTCTGCTTTTTAATTTTCTTGCAGGCCTTTCACAAACCCTTCCTTCATGCCAACAGTGGTTAGTTCATGTGCCGTCCTCTGACATGCCTGGGTGCACGCCTGGGTGCTGGAGATGAAATTCCTGAAGAACATGAGGTTCAAGAAAGCTCAGAAAATGCAGAGGGAATCCCAGACACAGCAAAAGGAAAGGAGTTCTGTGATGAGGTGTTAGCTGAAACAACTCATTTTCAATAAACTTTTATTATAAAACTCTGCTGTGCCCAAACAGTTAAGTAAGTAAGTAAATAAATAAATAAAGCTTGGCATCACTTTTTTTTTTTTTTGTAAAAGTTGAATAAATAAGAGATTTAACAGCAGCTGCTTCCCATAAGATTACATGTGAAACGCACACTGGCATTTGAGGAAAAAATACCTCAAAAAATTATAATTTAGTTTAATTATTTTTAATTTATTTATAATTAATAAAAAATTATTAATACTTGACTGAAAAGTCTTCAGGAAGAAGGGGTAAGCATAGGTATCAAACTCTGAATATGTCCATCAAACACTATGCTAATAAATATAAAAGTTACCAATATAGAATGCCACACAATGTTTTTCATATTTTTGCACTATTGTGTGATATATTGCTGTGCTATCCAGGTTTTTAGTATCAAGGTGGATGAGCTAGTGAGTTTGGCAAATTGTATTGTTTATCAGAACTTGGGTAGCTAAAAAAAATACCTTGTCAATATGGGAACCAGTAACTGATTTCCATGACTTTGACCTTTATTTTAACTGTTGGATTAGAGTTGAATTGGATCGCTTGTATCCTGGATTATAGTTGAATTTGCTGGATTTGCTAACCAAGTCACTCAGGCCTGGAAGAGGCTCCTTAACAGTACACAGCATTATGGTCAGTGATTTCACAGGGCTCAGAATGTTCATCAATGCCTCCATGGGTCTGAAGGTGGACATAGATCTGCTTGCAGACAAACTGTTGACTCCTCCTCCTATTCATCTACTGATGATAAGGAAATACTTTCCTCTCTAGAGCTTCTAGGTCTTCTTTGCCAGGTATCTTTTGTGTTCCTTGTTTTTCACATGATGCAGGGTTGAAACTTGAACAGGCCAACAGTCTTCACATAAAAAGACATAACACTGGATGGGTTGATTCAGTAGTTCAGCACAAAGCCTATGTCACATGTAGAGAGTCTGAAGTTTCAGAGGTGCACATCCTCAGTCACAGGCTATGGAGCGTGGAAAAGCAGTCTCAAATATAGGTTGTCCAACTACCGCACACATCTCTGGAAGCTTGTGTGTCCTGAGGTAACTGCAAATGCTTTGACACATAAAGCAAATGGGTAATGCAGTCCTGTCTATGACCCACCATGGATAACTTAAGAGCTGAACTTCTTTCAGATATTAAAGGAAAAATAAAGCTAATGTTGGGCTAAAATGGAGAGAACATTTGCACTAATGAGACATGAATTCTTTCGCTTTTCTCCCATCAGTAAGTTCCACAACAGATGCTCAGCACTTTTCAGTATTGTAGGGGTCGGTGAATGCTGTTTACAATTTCTTGAGTGGCCTATAATTCTTGCTCACTGTGGAAGCTGGATGGATTTTGGTGTTTTCCCCGTATGCCTGTTGGTATGATTTCATGTATTGTACATTAATGAAAATTCTCATTCAGTGCTTTCAGGTAGATTCACAGTTTAAATGCATTACCATCTTTCCTCTAAAATCTAAATTTCTATCACAGTTGGACCTACAGACTGCAAACCGGCTGAACAGGTTTGCTGTCCAGGTAAGAACTGGGCTAAATGATATCTCATCACTGTCAAAATCACCTGCACAGTCCTGTTGCAAAGGCTGTGATAGCCACATGTTAACCATTATGCTTTGTTTAAGCTTTGCATTTTGACTGTAACATGAAGATCCCTGTGACTGAGTATTTTGTGAGGCAGCATCACTACCCATTTGCACCACCATGCCACCATAATAATTGGGATAAAATCCTTCTGACACCCTGTCAGGCTTTAGTGAGTGGTGGAGGTTTTGTCTTACACATGAGCACCATCCATGCTTGTTGATTCATTAATGACAAAATGTGTACATAAGCTGGGCAGCCAGTTCCACCTGATACTCATTAAAGTTTATTACTTTTTATAATATATGTTTATGTCTTGGACCGAATGTCCCCAAAGGATAAGAATACCTGATAGTTTTGACCTTGTTGGGATATTTGCCTGGTCCCCGCATTTGTTTTTACAATTTTTTTTTTTTAAATAAAAGGTTTCTTTTTGGTATTGAGGTTAAGATTAGTCCCTGGAAGGTCTTCACAAGGGCAGTAAGACAAACGTGTGTGTGTGTGTGTGTGTGTGTGTGTGTGTGTGTTTGTGTTGGGGGCGGGTATATACATCATAACTCCTTCCATTAGGCTTGTGGACATTGCCAGTATTTTGACAAGCCAAATTGTGGTCATGCAAGATAAAGTTGATAACTGTTCCTGTGCCCTCAAACTCAAATTTAACGAGGTTAGGGGCTTATGCACCTCTCAACACAGGGGTCAAAAAAGCACTGATTTCTCAGTGGGAAGTGCTCCATTCACAGTTTGAGTATGAGCTCTCACGGTGTGCTTGATGGAAAAGAATGGGTCATTTTGCATCCATATTCAGATGGATAGAGGCTGTGCAGACTCGTCCGCGAATGTTAGAGAAATTGAAACCACACAGATTCAGTCTACTAGCAATGTTTTCACATTAGGTAATGTTACAACCTGGTCCCTGCTGATGCAAAACATCACCACAACGTGATGCTACCACCACCATGCCGCACTGTGGAGATGGTGTTCTTAGGGTGATGAGCAGTGTTGGTTTTAAACCAAATGTACCACTTTGTGCCAAGACCAAAAATTTCAATTTCAGTCTCATCAGACCCAAAATCTTTTTCCACATGAGTCCCCAAATGGAATTTCATATGTCTTTTCCAATAATGGCTTTCTTCGAACCTTTCCTTCCATAAAGCGTGGCTTTGTAGAGTGTTCAGGGTGTGGTTGTCCTGTGAACAGCTTCTCTTATCTGAGCTGTGGATCTCTCTAGCTCCTTCAGTTACACTTTGCCTCTCGGTTTCTTCTCTGACTAATTCTCTCCTTACCTGGTCACTTTTGGTGGACAGAGTTGTGGATGAGCCATATTCTTTCCTTTTTTTTAAATAATGGATTTAATAGTGCTTGTACAGGATGTTTTTGCAAAAGGTTATATTTTTTATTACCAAACCCTAATAGAGACCTTTTCCAGAACTTTGTCCCAGACTTGTATTTATAGCTCTTTGCTCTTCATGATGGTGTTTTTTTAAGATATGTTTTCTAATAAACTCTGGGGCCTCCCAGGAACAGGTGTATTTAGAATATCACATGACACTTTAACTGCACACAGGTGGACTCCATTCAATTAATCATGTGATTTCCGATGGTGGCTGGTTGCACAAGAACTATTTTAGGGGTTAAACAGAAATTGGAGTGAATATTTATGCAATCACAGCCTTTATATTCTGTTATCTGCAATTAACCCAATTAATTTTTCCCCTGCTTCAATATTTTGTTATCTTGTGTAGATTCAATTAATTCCATTCAGTCAATTTCAGTTCCAGGTTGTAACAATATAAAAAGTGGAAAAGTTCAAGTGCATACACAACTCAACTCTAAACACGACCCGTACTGAAGCAGTATAAACTGTGGTTAAATTCTTTCCACTTGATAAAACTTTTCATTCTACATTTGATGTAGCTATTAAATTGAAAGCAATGAGATGTTTTGCTTTATAGTTATTATTGTAATTGTATAATTCTGTAAAAAAAAATAAATAAATAAATACTAATCACAAATTACATCCTATTTTATCAATACATTCATGCCACAATTTCCTCAACAGTGTTTTACAAAATAGTTGGTATACCAAGTTTACCGACAATCTTTGAAAAAGGATACACCGGATTAGAATCATGTTCATATATGATTCATATTAGTTATACTTTTGGAGACTGTTATAAATGGAGCTCAGCTATAGAATCCTTCAGACAGATTGCACGTGTCTCTAATCAGCACTTTCTTTTACTTTCTCTCCTCTCATCTCCAAACCCCAGAGCATTCCAGAGCTCCACAACTCCTGCAGCCAGAGATATTTGTTTAGTATTTACCACATCTCCCTCCCCCACCAGGAAGAGCTGTCAAAACAAGAACTTCCACCAACATGAACACTGCATTTCAGTGACCTAATTATAGCAGTAGGCCTCAGTATTGTAGTGTTATAAGAATACTTAAAATATGTTTCCAGTAACAGTTTGTTAGGCTTGTTATTTATAGAGCTGGGGAAGCATACAGTGTATATGGGATGATTCAGTATGACATTAAGGCATTTAACCTTTCCGCTTCCCGCAACACCTAATAGAGTGGACATGGAAGGCCATAGAGACCATTTCTTGTAAGGAAGAGATTGGATAATGCAGGACGCAGGAAGGTGTGTTTAGTCAGTGTGAGTTTTTACACAATCTTTGATGGTGGGATGAGACCGAATGCATTAACACAAACGCACACTAAGGCCCTGCATACAGACATTTTTGAAAAGTACACTATATGGCAGAAAGTACGTGGACACCTGACCATCACACCCACTTTGTTTCTTCCTCAAACTGTTGCCTCAAAGTTAAAGGGGCCCAAACATATTGGGATGAACTGGAGCACAGACCACATGCCAGACCTTCTTGCCTGACCTCACTGCCTGATCTCACTAATGCTCTTATTATTAGCAAATCGCCATACTTTGCGAGGTTTCAGATCACCTTTCGGAAGGGCCATCTTACCTCCGACAATATCGACGTTTCTCATCTGGTTTGAGATATTAATACCCATGATTTTGGAATGGGATGTTCAACAAGCACACGTGGGTGTGATGGTCAGTTGTGAAAAAAATAAATAAATACCAATCAGTGTTTTTGAAAACATGACCAATAAGTCCCAAAATTAAATTAAAAAAAAAATACAGATTCATATATAATACCTGACTTTTACTCCAATTTAATGACGAATTCCAAAGTAAACTTATGTTTCACAAGTGGGTCCAGAATAGGTATATCTCTGTTTGTAGTATTTTTTTGTACTACCATAGCGGTGGATTCAAGGGCAGTACAGAGCATATGATACACTGGCGCCTCTGTTTAAGGGTGTAATAATAAAACAAAAAGAACCTAAATTACAAACATGTTATCAAGGAAGAAATGATAGACCACAAACTACTAAACTAACTGTTCAGTAGGGATGATAAACAGAGTTGAGCATATTGATAAAACATCCAAAACCACAATGAGCATCTGCAGGTTCCTGCTGCGTTTTCTAAAGTTTTAACTTTCTCAGCATTGGAGGACATTTTCAAAAGTTTTCCGTGACCCCAAACACCACTTTTGAGTGGTTGGGAGGCTAAAATGCAGAGAAAAAACATCTGGATACATGTGGCCTGAGTGTCACTGGTGCACCAATTCGCAGGATTGTGAATATCCCTGTAAGCAACAGTTAGGCCTAATGTCCTGAAGCTGGGATCTGATAGAGCCAAGCTCTATCATCAAAGCTGTATCGTATCACCAGATCTTTGGAGATGTCTCAGGTATTTTAAGCACCATGAAGATTCTACTAAATGAGAGCGTGGATAGAAATAGCACTGTAGCAGATGAGTTCATGTGTTTGCGCATGACCTTTAATGGTTAGATTAGGATAGATGCATTGGCATATTGCAAACGAAATGTAATGGGTACAATATGTTTTTCTTCATCTTTCTAAGAAGGCTAAAAGTAGTATTAGATTAGGATAGGCTTAACTGCAGTGTTCTTCATATAGTTTATAGCTAAACTAAAACATCAGTTATACATGACATTTATAGAGGTTCTGAAATATATTATAGAAATCGAATATCCCTGCACAGACACCGTAAAGCCTTATATGACTTGCTCAAAAGATAGTGTAAGTATCCTTTAAGTAGAAGTCAGGCCTGATGCCCTGAGGCTGGTATCTGATATAGTCTGTGGTCAAGCCGATTCCCTTTGATACGGGTGCCACATGTCTCAGGTGTCAGGTTATGTACATTAGTGGCATGAATAGAATTTATAGCATATAACGTCTCATGTCTAATGTGGGAAAAATCTGTTTACACATACCCGACTCTAATTTATGAACACCATGTTAACAATTTCAGTGTGACATCTATTGACATTCTGCAGTTATTGTGGAAAAAATTCGTCTTAAAATTGCCTGAGCCTCCGTTGGCTTTGTCATGAATGTTTTCTATTACTTTTGCATCTAAGGGAAGATGTTGGACGTCATGATGTTTTGAATATGTTCAGTTTCCTTTAGCGTCTGCTATGATTCTCTTGTTCTCTGTTAAAAGAAAAAAAAAAGATTAAGAAAAGTGAAGAAAATCGAAATCACAACGGATCGACTTACACTAGGTACTGCCCGTACAGAGATTTTTCGTGGAATCGTCCTCCTACGACCTCCTCTGTAGATGTGGTAAATAAGCTGAAAACAGTTGACAATCCATGGAGGTTCATTAAAAATACGAGAAACTACAAATTTATATGATGTCACCCTGCGATCCCAAATAGCTGGCCAGCTATTTAACAAAGAGAGAAAATATTGAAAGAGATATAAGCTACATACTATATATACTATATAGATAATATATATCTGTTAATGTTTTCAGTTACTTACTTCACTGTTTATTCATCTTGCTTCTTGCACTACATAAATTATAATGCATTTCTTTGCACTACTGTACCTACATACATGCATATACAGTATGTGTGTGCATATATAATATGTATTTATGTATGTACATATTCATTTGTATATCCTGTTCACATTCCTATTATATTCTTTACATGTCTTCACCACTGTACACTGATTGTACGTACATATATAGATCACATTTATCCCTGTTTATAATATCTATGCACCTCCTGTACATAAGTCATCCATTCCCCTGTACATATCACGCTCATAGCTGTATATCCTTATTTGTAATTTATAGTAAATATGCCACTTATGCACTTCTGGTTAGATGCTAACTGCATTTCATTGGCTACATGTGCTTTGAACAATGGCAAAGTTGAATCGAATCGAATCTAATCTAATCTATATGTCCCATAGGTTTAACATAGATTCAATGGTCCAAAAATCTGTCCCTTATTTATTAGCTATGAGAATAAAGTTGCACAGATGTGTCAAACATTTGGGTACATGAGAAAATCTTTGGGGAAAAGCTCTCCATCATGGTGTCACAGTGATGGCACATATTTTTTTTGTTTTGAAGGCTCTGTGGTTTTGAAAACACTTTGTCTATTGTTGAATACTCCGCAGGACCCATTCGTAGGGCGTCACCAATGTGAAGTACGTCCGGGTGTCAGCACACAGCCTTCAAAAGGAACGAGAACGTGTAGATATTTATTATCAGTAAACACAACAAAAACCACATGTTCAGCTACAAATGCCACTCAAGTTGATCATTAGTGATAGCCCATATACACAGAGGTTGTACATAGGTTGGAGAGCTCATGAGCGTAACCCAGAGTGGAGTGTTTTGTTTTTCAAGGCTGAGGGCTGAGGATAAGGCGAACTCTGCATATGGTCCATGTTAGTCCTGCTGTATTTATTGCCAGTGCTTGTAGACTGGAGGGGCCTCAGGTTATTCATCTGGGGCATGAGGCCCTGCTTCCTCACCGAGTGTCTCAGTTACCACATACGTGTATGCTGGGAGCCACACGTAGTAGCGATCACATGCAGTTCAGGAGAGAAATCTACAGCTGTAACTCACTATTGAGATGCTAGGATAAATAATCTCTGAATGGTGGAAATGAAGAGAAAGTACAGAAGTACAGCAGCGTTTTACTTGAGGAATATTTAAATTAGGCCCTAAATGTTAACTTTTAAAGAAGTAGCACGATATATCCCATGAGACATGCCTGGGAAAATAGAGGTAAAGTTACACACTCAAAGTGAAATAAAGGTCCACAGGTGGTTCCTAATCTCTACTGTGTTTGTCATTAATATATGAGGATGATAAAATAGAATGGGAATCCATAAAACCATTCTTGGAGCCACTGGGGTCTAAAGTAAATGAGAAATAGGCAGAGAAATACTACCTCTCATTTCACTCTGCTGCTTAATTTATTAGTCCCATTATCATCTTATTAGGTAGCAATGCAATCTTTTTGAAGAACTACATAGCAGTCTATAAGCAAAATGACCGTGACACGGCTTCTTGTTTTGGTTCTTTAATCTAGCATTTTGGACTTGAAAAATGAAGCATGACAAGGATCTTATTTTGACTGAATTTACTCGTAAAAATCCAGTTTTTATATACTTAGTCGGTCACCGAGCACTGGTATCTAAAGTCACCCCGTCCTGTTGTAATTTAACAACACAGCCTCAACCAAAATTCGAGAGGATATCACACTTGACCCTAGTCTATTGTCTAGTGATGAGTAAAAGGGCAGTTGAGAGTCAACAACATACAGTCATTCAGCATACAGTCAAGCAGCTCATTTTGAGTGGGTTTAGACATAACTTTGTTTATCTGTGTTTGATAAAGCAGGTGTGCTTCCCATGGACGGCAAGGCACACACACAAGAGCCAATGTCACAACCCAGGGTTTCCATGTTCAGCTTAAATTTCCAATTATATCTCAGAATCCACATGAAAAGAGATGAAACTATCCCAAAACATTTAAACACCATAATCATAATCTCCCTTTTCCTATCCCAATATTCGCAGTATATCTTACAATGTCAATGGTTCTGTATACAGTATAATAGATACATTTTCAGCACTTACACTTTGTCTTTGTTTGCAATTAATTCCAATTATTTGCTATATAACAAGATCTTGGTAGACAGAGAGTATTTGAAATCTAGTCTAATTTGGCTTAAAAAAATTAATATGGGACCCTGTCAACCTCTTCACTGCTCCTCCTCTGAGTATGGGCCAGCGTGATTCCTGTCCCAGTGGACTGCATAACAACTCAAAAGAGGTCCTTAGTATTTCAAGAGAATTTGAAATATATGGAGTTGTGAATGAGAACTTTAATGGGAAAATTAACATTCGTTGAACGACTCCTATATATGGTGGGGCTCTACCCCTATGGACGAGCTGCCAATGTATGAATCACACATTTCTAGAAATTTCAGGAGATCTTTCTTCCAGTTTATCCACTGACAATTCATAACTGCTCTCAAGTTTTCTCCTATAACACAGCTACCTATTCAAAAATGGTTCCTCTGAGATCAGTGAAGCCAGTATCAATAGCTTATCCAGCTGCTTCTTATGCAATGTCATGGAACAGCTGAAGGTGCTACTGTATTGAACAGAAATGAAAAGACAGATGTCTATGATTGGATAGTAACACTAATTATTACATAGGAAGAAGAAAAAAAAAGGTCTGAGCTTTCTACCCAGAGAGCCAAACCAATTATGCTTTCTTGGACTTCTGGCCACAGATGGCTGTAGCATTGCCAGGTTTTTTAAGCTGCAATCTCCTGACAATAACAGAAAATCTTAGCTAAACCACTTAGGAGAAACCACTTGTTTTGCTCACATTCTTCTTTATTCTTGTGAATGTCAACAGTCACATTATCGATAAAGACAAGTGAGCCAACAGACATCCATGCCATATCTACAATGTTTTAGAGATGAGGCGGCATTTTCCTTAAGACATAGGGCCAGCTGTATGATGAGCAACTCAGTGCACTCGCATTGTCTGACATTCAATTTACTAAAATGTATCTCAGCTTAAATATCCT
Source organism: Pangasius macronema (assembly GCA_037577455.1). Taxonomy (NCBI): domain Eukaryota; kingdom Metazoa; phylum Chordata; class Actinopteri; order Siluriformes; family Pangasiidae; genus Pangasius; species Pangasius macronema. Next base: position 4,500,648 of record CM074963.1, read on the forward strand.
GGGAATACATTGGAAACTGAAATTCAGCAAGAAACAGATAAACTTGTTAATAAATTCATTTCTTATGTCAGAATAAGTAATTAGTGTGGAGGGCATTAATGCAGCTGATACAGTATTGGATTCCTAACTGTTTTCCCTAATAAAAAGCAGAGTGAAGCATTTTTTGTTTGTAGAAAAGCACATTAATATAAACCTATCGAAGTGTAATGTCGATCTTGATGACAGACTCCGGAAGACCGGTTAGTCTAAGACATTACACCATATTTACGAAAATCCTCAGTCTGATGTATTTTTCATATGACACGCTCTACATTCTGGAAATTTTTTGAGATTCGCCCAGGAGTTTTTCCTGATTCCTCCAGCTTGACACATCCAATTATTTCCAACTTATTGGTTCATTCTGACTAGCCTCATGATTGCCTACCTTACTGGACCTGACTTCTCTTTATTGCCTATTTTGGTAAATAACAGCAACAAACTGCAGATGAGAACATCAGATATACTAGAACCAGCTTCAGAGTTTTCATTATCTCTCATGCATAAACTAACAATGCAAGATGACAACCAAAAACAACATCGAATTGCTCAAAGTTGGATTTCAGGGAAACCTAGCTCTACTTGGGAAATGCTTAAAAGGGCACGCTATGTAATGCTTCCTCAATAATCTTACCCAATATAGTAATAACTATCCCTAAAATAAATCTGAAATTCTATACTTTAACCTCAACACTATGGTTTTATTCCAAATCCATTGTACTGGAATACAGACCCAAAACAACATAAATTTAGTCAATATCCAGTTATATCCAGTCTTTGTGGTCCATTTCAAGACAGAGGGAATGATCACATGTTTGCCCCATGTATTTTACCTAATTACATATAATGTTCTATTACTGTTGAACTTTAATGATTCCTGTCAAAGTTTTGTTATAATTGGTTAAACAATGAATTTAATTAAGGGTCAAAAACAAATCTATATAAATATTTAGCATTGTTGGAATAAGGTCAGCTGTAGTAGTTTATAGAGGTCCCAA
>CM074963.1:4504819-4529066 GCA_037577455.1 Pangasius macronema
GTTTTGTTTGTTTGCATGTTTTTTCTGTTTCTTATGTTCTGTAAAGCTGCTTTGAGACAATGTCCATTGTTAAAAGCACTATACAAATCAATTGAATTGAATTGAATTGAACTATATGGCCAAAGGTATCCATATTACACTCTTCTGGGAAGGCTTTCAACTAGATGTTGGAGCGTGACTGTGGGGATTTGCCCATTCAGCAACAAGAGCATTAGTAAAGTCAGGCACTGATGTTGGTGAGGAGGCCTGGTGTGCAGTCAGCATTCCAGTTCATCCCAAAGGTGGTCAGTGGGGTTGAGATCAGGGCTCTGTGCAGGACACTCCACTCCAGCAAGCCATATAGACCTCGGGTTGTGCACAGGGGCATTGTCATGGAGGAACATGTTTGGGCTTCTTAGTTCCAGTGAAGGGAAACTGTAATGCTACAGCATACAGAGACATTCTATACAATTGTGTGCTTCCAACTTTGTGGCAACATTTTGGGGAAGAACCACATATGGGTGTGATGGTCAGGCGTCCACATACTTTAGTCCATATAGTGTAAATTGGTACTTACATTACACGATCTATAGATGTGTTCATCTCCTCTGTTTGGATCATGGTCTGTAGTTGACCAACCAAGGCAGAATCCTTTGTAATGTTCAGAGCATCATAGTTAGAGCTGGGTTTCTGTTTTATCATGTTCTAACGAACTCGTGCACAGGGACTTGTATAGTCAACATTATTAGGCTACGGCTAAAAATGCAGGGCTTTTAAAAATGTTATTTATTAAAGAAAAACATACAATTGATATAGTGAATCTTTCTGTAAAGATACTTTTTTTTTTTTTTTTTGGTCTCGTGTACCTGGTGTCAATGCTTTGTAAGAGTCAGTAAGTTTTCCACTTAGGGAAAGTCTTCAGAGGACTTTATGCTTTCTGGTGTCTCGTTAACATTTTTTTTGTTTTTGTTTTTTTCCATTTTATTTTTAATTTCCAATTTTTTAAAGAGGCAGCTTAGGGAACAACTGTTTATAGTACGATGTAATTTGTATAGATACTTACTTATTTATCGTACTACACTGTAAGTAATTATTTAATTTTAAGAATAACAACGCGAATTGCTGTGGTGTAAGAGGAATAAAACACTTCAGGAATGTGCTGTTATTGGAAAATAAATCAATATTAGGATGGTAATGCATCACATACAGCAATCCTGTTGTTGATTAATTTCCTATAACGGCATGATCCGGCATGTTTTATTTCTTACTCATGCAACAGCCAGTTTAAACAGAATGACTGGATTATAAAGATAAACCCTAGTCGCTTGATTAGAGTGAATTTATTGTTACTGTTTTTAGTTTCCTGACTCAGCACTTTATTTCTTATATTTCCTCTTTTTTTTTTCGCTTGGCACTTGTCATCTGCTGGTCAACTCTTACTGTTCTAACTTCTGCAAATGTAATATTAGCACTTGTTAATGGTATGGTTAAAAAAAAAAGAAAAGAAAAGAAAAACGAAGCCCTGTTAGTGAAGTATCCAAACAGTTGCCACTTCCAGTTAAATCAAACTGCTTTCAATGCTTTGTGAAAGCCAAACTTCAGAGTAAATATGTGGAAACCATTGTTCACTGTTTTTGCAGTCTTGCGCTGATCCTCCGTTGTCAATGATAATACACCACTGGGAACAAATAATATTTGTTTTTCTATGGTTTTCTTTGGCATTCTCTGTCATGTGGTGAAGATATGCTTTAGAAAGAAAAGTCTTCTTGATGCTCCATGCCTGTGTGCCTCAACGTCCTCAAATCCACACACACTCTGGGACATTTTATATACGCTGTAATGCCTAGAATCATTGCAGTCTCTTTAGACGTAGTGAGTCCTGGTGTGAAGACCAAAGAAATGCCACGCTTCAAAGACTCTCTCCCATCGTGCTGGTGAAAACATCTTGCAGAAAACCACCATGCAACATCACCACACGCATCAGAGGAACCCACTGGTAAAGAAGGAAGATGGATGTCCTGAGCTGAGCGTACTGTTAATGAAAAAAAGGGAGAATTAGGTGTCAAACAATGAAGATATGTGTAAAATATGGCTTATGAGAAAGGCAAGTCAGGTTCAGTGGCAGTCTATAAGTGTTTTAGACTAACACCATGTGGAAAGCAATGGACATGATTTGGCAGCAGACCTTACATTAGCCTTACACTTTCAAATTTTATGTTTAGTTGGATAATAGAAGGGAAGAGAAGGAAAAAAATTCATTCCCAAAGACCTGGGTGTCTACTAGACAAATTCGACGTGGAACAAACTTTACATCTGTACAACATGTATAACACAATAAATAATATTTGACATTATGGGCTTGAAATTGAATGAAACATAAGATTTTATACTTTATTATTAAGGATAGTTCTGCAAGGATTATGAATAATTTAATGATTATTCAGATTGCTAATACAATAGAAAAATACAATTATTAAAATATAATTATTAAAATATAATATTTACATTAGTAATAATACAAATACTGTAGTATCAGCATATAAAATACTGTCATTGAACATATGTTATACAATGTATTTCCAATGGTAAACAGAAGATCAATCAAGTCTGTTATCATTTGAGTTAATATCATGTGTCTAAGTCATGTGGTGATGAGCTTCATGTGGTGATGAGCTTTTCTGTGCTATTCTCTCATCCAGTGATGATGGTCTGATGCAGTGATTCTCAGTGTGGAGTCCGCGGGACCTCAGGGCTCTGTGATTTATGTATTTATTTTGTTATTTATTTACAGTTGGGGGAATCACAACCCACCATTATCAAAGTTATTATTAGCTAGTATGACTGGGCACTGGGTAGAATCCTAACCTTAATAACGGAAAATAAATAAATAACTATAAATAATGCCAACATTTATCTGTTTCGTAAGTGGAGAGTTCACAAATAAAAAGCTCCAGTAAGTATCCAGAATATTACTGTATTTATTACATTAAAAGGCTTAATATTTGAATAGCTCTTGAAATAAATCTGTACTGAGGGGGTCTGTGGTTCCTGGCAGCAAAAAGTTTGAGAATTCCTGGTCCGGTCAAATGTCCTCCAGTATTTAATCGCAGCTCTTTTCAATAACCTATTGAGTTTATTCATTTTTTAGGCTTTTCGGGTCATTTGAAGTTAATTAGTTTTGATGCACCCAGTTGGTCCGGTTCAGCCAGGTGGAAGGATTTTGCCAATTTGTCCTAAATAAATAGCTGTCAGAAACACAACAGAAATATAAGAAAAACAGAAATATACTAAAATATAGACCTGAAGTGGGAAAGAACAGGGAAAAGACTATTTATTATTGAAGGTATTATTGATCCAGATCCAGTATAAGGGGTTTGATAAGATCAGTTGTCGAGTGATCTGTTATATTCTGAATCAAATAATAATACAACAAATTTGTACAATGAATTTGAGTTATTGTATATTTATATAAAATCCTCTGTATGTATGTGTGTATCTTAGCTACTTTGCATTGATAGAAGCCTGACTGTTATTCATAGACTGAAGTAGCACTATGAGTGGAACCTCTTAAAGTCCAAAGGATCGGAACGTGTTGTCTAGGGACAGGAGTCTGTGGCCTCCGCTTTGGCTGCTTTCTACACGTATTTCTTCTCCATGATGGATTCTTGCTTCAAGCTGGTATTCACATTTTGTATTCAATGTGATATTTTTTTTACTGTAGTCTTTATAAAATTTGTCACCATTAACAGCTGTGGGAACTGGGCCATCATTGTCCTATATGCCCAGGGAGAGACATCTTTGTCCTGGAACCGTAGATGGAGCCTGACTCCCCTGATCCCCAAAGACCTTGGCTCTTAGTCATAGTAATAAAATCCGTAACGCACATGAACAAGCCCAGCTCTCTTTGTCCCAGTGCCATGTTCTATTTTCACCAGTTCTTTCTTTCCCTCTTCTTTTCTCCACTTTTTAAGGAGCCAGTGTGGTTGTTCCTCTTTGGTCACAGTGTTATGTTTTAAAAGAATTTGTGCAAATATGCACAGGGGACTGAGCACTGTACCATTTATCTGATATTGGGCCAGGTACTTTTTCTCAGAGAGAGTTAAATTAATGTTAGAAGGTCATATTTTATTCTGTCCTTATTTACCACTTATTCTAATACATTTCGTTTCGTTTTTCTTCAAATTATAAAACCTGAGTTGGAAAGAGTGCTGCTATATTAAGCCATAGTTTCTGAAAGCACACTATTGTTTCCTCTACAGCCTACTGAAATGGACTAAGTGGATCTTACATATAAATGACAGAAATCATATCACTGACAGGAGTAACTGGACCAAAAACTTCTTGTAAAATATTATACACCCTTAAGAGATTCTTCATGCTGAGCTTTTCAAGTATTTGCAGCTATATTTTCAGCTATACTGTATGTTCCAACTCTGCGGTTCTACAAATATAAACAGATCTGGCGAACAGAAGAACTCAAAGTTTAGTATGTCATACAACACTACCACGCTCACGTTCACCCATAAATATGACATTTAAAAAACATTTAAATAAATATTAAATATTGCATATTGAAAATCTATCATTGCATGTGTACGATAATTACCCAGGTGAGTATGAATGGCATTTTAGACCTGAGCAAAAATGACTATAAACAAAATATATATAAAGGAGAAGATATGTTTTTAAATTTTTGCTGATTCAAACCGAGACAGTCGTAAACACCATAACGTTACACGGAAACTTAACCGACACGTCATCTCTGTACTAACTACTGAGTACAAAATCATTAAATTCAGCTTGCCTGGGTAAAATCTCTCATGTTGCAAGACCTCCAGTGGTTTCCAAAAACATTGTTTTGTTTTCTTTTTTTTTTTTTTCCTTTTTTCTATGAACACCATATGCTTTGGACAATTAAATGAACAATGGCATGTTTGTGCATTATAACTACTGGCACGTTCACATTGTTTGGAAACACCTATCAATTGCACTGAAAATTTAGCTGACCTTAATTAAGTCTCAGAGGCCTGAGCTAGGTAGTGTGCTGCGATTGCATAACCTGTGTGGTATTGTGTAATGCTTTATACAGCATGCCATTGTGCTGAGATGCTGTTTTATTTCACTCTCACTGGAGTACTGGTTGTACTACGTTGTCTCAGCGGAGGAAGCTGGTGGATGAGAACAAGTCCAGCTGCATCTGAGGAACTTTTAGGCTGGTCCTTTAATACAACATTACAGTCAGAGCTGTCAACAACCTCATCCTCTATCTACACTCTCTAACTCAGTCCATCTCCTCACACTTTAATCAATCACTTTTTTTACTCATCCCTGGTTATTTTTCACTCATCTCTCACTCCATCTCATATCTACTGCTTTCCACTGTGACATCCATCTCCCTGTTCCTCCTTAAAACTCTTGGATGCACGCCTACTCTTCTGTCCTCATTTGTAGTTCTGTTTAACCCTATCCCTCGCCATCTTCTTTTGGTTGTTCTGATCTTTCATCTCTGACGTCAAAGCACCAAAGAATTAGACAAACTTTTTTTAGATCATTTAATTTTGCTCTGCACTCCCCAGTTAGTGAAGTACAGAGCCTGAGGGTATTAAACAAAGAGAAGCAAATGAAAATCAGACCCGCAGTGTGCTCAGACACCAACACAAACACAGCATGTATCTAGGACAGCCTGTTCTGTTTTCTCAGAGTTTCTGCCCTTGGACACACTAGCTTTTCCATCCAGTTTGATCTGTCAGTAAAATCATATTGTTTTAATCCCATAGTTATTAATAAGCTTGCTCAGAAGTGCAAAGCAAAAGCTCAGCAGATACATTTCTCTGCTTATAGATGCTTTGTGCTTTATCGATAACACCATCCCAGCGCATTACGCCTCCCTCGCAGCAGCAGCCAAAGTCACGAGTTCTACCTGTGACACACATTTTTGGTTCATGTCCTCATTACATAATATATAAGCTCAACAGGTTTTACATATGTTTGTAACATTTTACCAAATTCCGTATGTAAGTTCTGAGCCTCAAATTATCATTAAGACTTTTGCAGTGCTCTTTACCATCTCATTCTCATTACAATCAGAGAGGGAGACGAGTGGAGGACTTGCATCACTGCTTAAGGCCAGTACAAATATTTAGGTTTGGCCTATGCTCTGGTCAGTGCCAAGCATGTGTTCTAAGCCTTTGTGAATGAGGTACAATCACTTTGTGATTGTCTATCTTGATTAGCCACAGAACAAGAGCAATAAAAACACCTAGTCCTCTCCAGAAGCCCCCAGTGACCTCTTTGGCAATATTCTCCATGTACAGGGGTAGCGATGGACTAAATCAAGGTGGAGACATTATCATCCTGGTCCCAGCCCCAGTTGTAATGATTCCTGTGTATCACAAACTTATCAGTGATTCATTCACTGGTGAACAATAAGCCAAAAGTGGAAAGAATCTGTTGCCTTTCAAATATTAAAGTATTGTATTATTAGTGCCTGCATCAATGGGTTAGTGGTTAGCACCTCACATTTTCAGGGTTGGGGGGTTCAAATCCAACCAATGCCCTGTGTGCATGTTCTCCCCGTGCTTCTTGTGTTTCCTGAGGTATTCCGGTTTCCTCCCCCAGTCCAAAGATATACATGCATTGTAGGCTGATTAGCATTTTAAAATTGTCTGTAGCGTGTAAATGGGTGGGCGCAATTGTGCCCTGCAGTGGGTTGGCAGTTTATCCAGGGTGTCCCCTGCCTAGTGCTCAGAGTCCCCTCCAGGCTCCGGGCTACCCCACGTCCCTGTGTAGGATAAGCAGTATGGAAAATGGATGGATGGATGGATAGTGCCTGCACCCTTTTTCATCCTTTTTGACAATATTAATGTCAGACTTTCATCCATATACCATCCATAAACCAAAAAATAAGAAAATTCCTTAGATTATACTGTGCATACAAGCAAGATTACTGGAGCTGTTAACTTCATTACATAAAACACACTCACTCCTCCTCCAGTCTTACCTCATTTCAGTACTTTGTGGGATAGCAATTCTGCCTCTTTCCATGGCAACAAATAGACGTCTTGCAGGTTCCCATATTGCGTAAGTTATAAGCCTTGCTACCTGCCTTTGCTGTGTTGTGACCCTTTGTCTTGTTTACTGANTGGTTTTGTTCTGTCATGCCTGATCATGTTTTGACCTTTGCCTGCCTCTCAACTCTGATTATTGGACTTTGGTTAAAATTTGTTTGCTTGGATTTTATATAAAAAGTCACATGGACCCCAATTGTCCACTTGGTTATGTTATGACTCTATGGCCCTGTGCTGTGTATAAAGAAGACTATCTGTTGAGTGACTGCTGTTCTGAGGTCTATTCTGTTTTACTGTCTCCAGTCCATGTAGGCTACCCCCACATCCCTCCTGACTTGCCTTTGCTATTCTGTGTGGAAGTATGTGTACATGCAAGATACAGAAGTATTGTTGGATGACATCTGCAATATATCACACAGAACATCTGTAGGTGGAAGAGAGACCTATTTGGCTTAGAGAACATCCACCCTACTTTTATCCTACTGATAATCAAGTACCTTGGAACCTGCTGGACCAATAATCTTTGCAAATGTAGAATTTGTGCAGAGAGCTGGGTTAAAATATCAGTTACTGGAATAAATAAATGAGCTGCAGCTCATGGTAACTCAGCTGTAAAGGTAATGTTTGTTGAAAGTCTTAGTAGAATTACTGCTTAGTAAAATAAGGCAAGACCTTTTAGTAGACCTCCATACAAAGAAAACAGAAAGAGGTCATTGTTAAAGATAGTATCACTCCCATTATTCTGGTCAGGCTCACAGTGGATCCAGAGCCTATCCCAGGAACTCTGGGTGTGAGGTGGGAATACACCCTGGAGAGGAAACCAGTCTAATGCAGCACACCCTTCACACACATTCATGATTAGTGGAAATGTATGTTAGCCAAGCCACCTACTGGCATTTTTATGGAAGCTGGAAAGATATTGGAAAATGCAGAGAAAACCCACATAGACAGAAACTGGAGCTGTGATGTGACCTGCCATGCCACCATGCCACCCTAAAGATGAAACTATGATGGCAAAGGGTTATGGTCAGGCTTATTTTTATGAGTTAATTTGTATAAATTTGTACAGTTTTTACATGTGATCAGGTAGGCATGTACAAAGGTATTCATACCCCTCAAACACTTGCATATTTTGTAGAGTTACTACTAGGAATTGAAATGGAATTATGTGGGATAATGTTTGATTGGCTGCAAATATAGCTGTTTTCTGGGAATTTTCTCTATCAGTTTGCCTAAGCCCTTTGAGATGAAATGGATGAACAATAATTTTTAAGTCTTACCAGAGATTTTCAAATGTATTAAGGTCTGGACTTCAGCTGAACTGTTCCATCAAATTCAGTTTCTAGGTTTTGGAACATTACAAAACTACACTGCACAAGTCAGGCTTTCTTCCAGGACTGCCGTGTATGTGGGTGCATCCATCCTGCCCTCAACCGTGAGCAGTTTTGCATTTCCTGCTGATGAAGAGCATCCCCACAGCATGATACTAAAATCACCATTTGAGTTGTGGGTCTCTCCATCTCCTTCAGAGGTACCTTGGCCTCTTGGTTGTTTCTTTCACTGAATCTTTATGCACAGTGCCTGTCTAGACAGAGTTGTGGTTGTGCAATATTATTGCCATTTATAAGAAATTAATGATGCTAAAGTTTAGGAATTGTTACTTTTCAAGAACTTTGTCTTGTTTGTTTAGGGGTATTCTTGTATCTTGCTTTACCCTACATGACTAACTGCATGGCTGACAAGGTTAAGAGAAATACAAAACCATGAAAAAGAGCATGGCCAATAGTTCACTGGTAATAGGGACCATCTGGATGAAATTTTGATTTAAGTGGTAATATGTGATAACAGTGATGCTTCCCCGTCCCCCAGGCTCTCTGTAACTTGACCTCAGTACAGCTCCATGTTGGACTGTAATCAATAGCCAGAAAGGGAAGAAAACTCAAGGCCAAGGTCAAGCCCCTTGTGTTGTCACCAGAAAACTTATGAAGAGAAAGCAGACAGACTTCAGGTGGAACTGTCAGAACTTTTTATGACGCTGAGTGTGATTCATCCAGAGGGCTTCAAGGTTAGTCATAGTTTATAAAAGGTTTGTGTCCATAATGTAGATTTTTATGTAGTTTTTTTTTTTTTAAGATTTATATTCTCAGTTTATGTACATGTTCTGTTTTTAATAGTTTTGGTTTTAGGTTAAAGGTAAATTAGGGATGTAACTAATAATGAATATATTATTCTGGATGAACAGATAATGTGTTCTAAACCCAAGAACAAATACAGATACATATATGAATAGGAGGTGCACTATTCCTTTTTACTTTTGGTTTGTGTTTGCGGGCAAGTGGTCAAATTTGACTCTTTCTGGACAAAGAAAGACCATGTTCATAACATGAATATGAATGGTGCATTTATAGTGATGCATTACAGCATTTATTCATTCATGCAGTTACTGCAGATCAGGGTCACGCTGGGATAAATTAGGTTACTAGTTTACTGACATTTTGGGAAACGAACTAAATTCATTAGAAAATGTCACAAAAATAACAAAAATAATTGCATGGGCAGGATTACAAACAATCCTAAGCACACCTTGTTAAGGCCCATTTTGGGTTTAAATCCAAATATAGATGCAGACACAGTGGTGGAAACAGTACTGATGAATTATACTTAAAGTGAAAATATATATAATGTGTCAAAATCTTACTCAATTAAAATTGGAAGTATCCAGGCACAAATCAAGTAAATCTTCTTAACTAATAAAATTAAGTAAGTCATCAAGTAAGTGTTTGTATGTTGATAAATCTGATTGGATGCTTTAAAGTGAATGTAAATAAAATGCAAATGAAATGTGCAAGCACCCATTTTACATTCTTTTAAAGTTTGATTATTATACAGAGTGTCAAAAAGTCCCAAACGTCTCCATACACAGGGGACTATGTATGGCAGCACCATGGCGGTTATGCCTTCGTCAGTGGATATTCGTGGACGTTCACTTCTCAGATGGTCTGCAACACTTCCAGTCTTTTTAAGTTTGGCAACAGTGTTGTATGTGATGTGCTTGCCATGTTTTGGCATTTTCCATGCTTGTACAGAAAGGAATATTTGGAGAACTAACTAAACATAGTGTGGACTTTTACAGCCATAGAGTAGGCTATTAGGCTAAGAGTAGGCTTTTAGTAACTAATTAGTAGGCTTTAGGCTGATGTGTAGTAGATGTGTAGTAGCCTAGAGTTAAATGGTACGCTACTGCTGCAGGTTTCTATATAAAGGTATACGTAATGCTTATACAATGCCAGTTTGATTAATTTTGTTGATTAGTCAACCAATACTGCTCTCCACTAGAGTATTGCATTACAGTATATTTTATTCATTAATGTGTGGTCTTTGGCTTTGACAGCAAAAAGCTGTGGCTATTGTGTAACTCTATGCACCTTGGCTGAAACTAGGCAACTAATCCGAACGCACTACAGGAATTCTCCCCTCTGGACTGCAGTGACTGAGTGTGCATTTCAGCAAGGACCAATGCAATGAAGCCCCATGGTATTACACAGCTGAAATATAATATTAGTATTATAATCCTATGAATAACTCCCCACCTTGTGCTCTTGCTCCAGGCTTTAATGGACAGCAAGAGGGAGAAACATTCTGATCTGTGTGAGGCTGAAACATGCTCCTCTCTGCCAGGATACTATCAGACCTGTGACAGGAGGAGAGACAGCTGTGTGTGTGTGTGTGTGTGTGTGTGTGTGTGTGTGTGTGTGTGTGTGTGTGTTTACATGTTGGTGGGTTTTACAATGAGTGAGATGGAGTAAAAGGGAACGAATGATTCTGAGTTAGTAGAGAAATGCACTTAGTGACGGCTGTTATGCTTTTGGCCTTGATGGAAACTCAGTAATCTTTGAAAGAAAAAAAAATAAATCCTCAAACCCAAGATGAATGTATTTACATGTATTTTGATTTTGTATATTGCTTCCAGAATGTCTCTGAGTACTTTTCAGCTCACATCAAGAGGCTCAGTTCCAGTATTGTGGTAAAGCTTGGGTACAATTCCCATTCCCACCATCTCCAAAACACACACACACACACACACACAAACACACACACACACACACACACACACACACACACACACACAGATAAAACACAACCTGGAAGGTCTAAGCATTAAACCGCAGCCTGTCAAAACAAACCCACTAGTAAGGGCCTGTTACAATCTGATCCACCTCCAAAGTGTGTTTACTGGCTATGCTTTGCTCTCTCTATTTCCAACAACAACACAGCTACGTATGTCATAAACCCAGCTGTCATCATTGCGAAACACTATGTCCAGAATTCCGTACATTCACATAGTCCATTTACAACTACATCTACATCTACACATAGTCCATTTACAACTACATCTACACATAGTCCATTTACAACTACATCTACATCTACACATAGTCCATTTACGACTGAATGTATCAACATCTACACAAGAACACAAGAATTTCCCTCATGGGATCAGTAAAGTGTAACTATCTATCTAGACACTGTGCATCTTCATTCTCTTAGTTGTTGCAGTTAAAGTAATATGTGAATAGTCAACAAGCCTATGGCATGAGATTATCACTCTAAGAGCATGAGGAAGATGATTCTCTGGACTGATGGGCTGAACTCCAAAGTCTACTTCTGCTGAAAACCAGGTACTGTTCATCAACTGGCTAATACCATCCCTATGGTGAAGCATGGTGGTGGCAGCATCATGCTATGGGGGAGCTTCTCAGTGGCAGGGATGGGGAGACCGGTCAGAATTGATGGAAGATATAGAGAGATCCATGAGAGGCAAAGCCCAGAAATAAACACAGAGAACATCTTATTTTCACTTTGTCATTATGGGTTATTATGTGTATATTGATTGCCACAAACATATATTTAATCTATTTTATATTAAATCAAAAACATAATAAAGGAAAAACAGAAGTCACTGTAGTCTGTTTTTAGTAGAATGTTACTAGAGATGCCATTTTACTTGAAAGGTAAACACTATTTCAGGTTTTTATACCTTCCATTCTGTATTACACTATATGGCCAAAAGTTTGTGAACACACACATGTGCTTGTTGAAAATCCCTTTCCAGATTTAGTTTCCCTGGGAAGCTTTCCACTAGAATTTGGAGGTCAGGCACTGATGTTGGGTGAGGAAGATATCTGGGTCGCAGTCAAAGTTCCAGTTCATTCCAAACATGTTCAGTGGGGTTGAGGTCAGGGCTCTGTGAAGGACACTGGGGTTCTTCCACACTTCCAAACTTGGCAAACTATGTCTTCATGGACCTCATTTTGTGCGTGTGCTTGTCATTAATTAACAATCTTTTAGCTACTACGTATGCTAAGACAGCACAAATTTATGTTGTTTTGTTGTGATGCAAATGTGGCCTAAAATAGTCAATCTTTTTGTCATTCTCAATGAGTATTACTTTTTTTATTGAAAACAAATGGGAACTCTTTAAAAAAAAAAAAAAAGAATCTGGGTTACACCCATAGTAATGTAATGTTTGGGTGTCCATAGAGATTTAATGACATTTGGCTTATTCTACACAATTGGTTTAATGACTGCTATCTTCCATTTCTTACTCTGGTATGAGTCAAAGGATTGGTTCCCATTAAATCCAGACTGATACGGAACAAATTACAATTCCACTTTAAGGTGTGGAAGTAATATACATTTTGTACTTCCACTATGTAGAATGAAGGTGGCTAACTTCACTGTATGTTGTTGGGCCAGAGGATATAAACAGACTCAGAACTCCAAACTGTAAAGGCATCATGTGCTTGGGTCAGAGATCAGAGCTCCAAATTGCCAACGTTTTGGCTGGCAGGATGCAGAAGTGTAGACTGGGAACACAAGCCTGGGAATAAGGCCTCATCCTAGGATTTCTCTCAAGAATTAGGATAAAACTCCCAAAAGAGGGACAGAAAATATTATCAAGAATCTTGCTGTGGTTTTCTCATGCACACAGATTTGGAAAATGACCCCGGAAAAGTATTTTTTTCTCTATAACACTAGCGGCATTCTACATTTCCCTCACTGACATACTTCCTGTTCACTGTACGACAGATTGTGCCGCAGTTTACTGGCATTTGTGTAACAGTCTGTCTGTGATGAATCTTTGTTGACCACAGAATTATTCTGTTTACAAGTCAGTGGGATAGAATGTAGTGAATTTACTCCTTTGAGACTATTGTTTTGTTCGTAGGAACTGTTATGACACCATTTACATTTTTAGCGGTTTTTGTGTTTTGACAGCAAATAACTGATTTGTACAAAAAAAAAAAAAAAGATTTTGAATGAATTTTAACCTCCTCACACTCAACATCATCCTTCATACATTTATATATTCAAACCCATTAGCTGATGTGGGAGTTATGATTGTATGAAATTCTGTGATTTTGAAAAAAAAAATTGCATTCAGGGCATACATGTAACCTAAATATTTTAGTCTTAGATAGTTGCTTGATTGCACATAATAATTTTAATTATTAATCAAATGATAGATAATGTATGGATAATGCTTAACATATACGTTTAATGTCGAGGTAGTTAGAATTTAGCGTAATGCTGCCACATGCTCTGGTTTAGTCTGGTTGGGTTGAACTGTTTGCTGTATGCGTGTGAGGGTGTTTGTGTGTCTGTGTGAGTCAGAGCGAAACATGCTTTGCTTATCCAGATACTCCCTAGTCCATCTTTCACCCATATGCCTCTTCTTTATCCATCCGTAAGGCACTGTGCACTATCACTACCCCGACACACATGTTCCTCCAAACTCGCAGGCAAAGTACAATCTTTAATGCAATTATGTTCATTTATTCCTGAACTTGAAAGTCTGACAAAGCCTTTGAAACCTCTAAATTACATCCATTTGTTGGGCATTGCCTAAGCTCACAGGCTACAAATGTAGCATCCAGCAGGAACACTTTTCACGCCATAAACACATGCAGGATTTGACTTGGCGCTCCGCAGCCTCATTGTATTTCAGACTTTGATCTCAGCCTCTCTCATCACTGCACGATGCATGCGTTTATAGATAACTCTTCTAATTATTCAAATTGCTGATTACTAGCTACGTATCCGATTAGCTCACTCTCATTAATAGTCCTTACCGTGCTGAACATAAGGCAGTGATGCCACTTATTTAAACAGTGTTGAGTTTATTCATGTCTTTTGTTGTGGAAGTTGGTTGTTGTGGAAGCTTGTTGTGGAAATGTGGCGTCAGGGTCCACTGGAAGTCAATGAGCTACAGGTTACTAGCATGTAGAGTGGGTTTAAAGAGTGTGAGCTAATGGTGTGTTGCTTTGGTGATCAGCAGTGCATATCAGAGAAAGCCAAATAAACATGAAAAGAATTTGAATGTAAACTTTTTTACACTCATTGAATTCAATTTTACCAGTATTGTGTTTTTCAAGTCATCAGTGGAATCTGAAAAAGCTTTACCATTGCTGTAAAAACCACATGGAATCTATGTGTTTGTACAGTGTGTGTGTGTGTGTATGTGTGTGTGTGTGTGGATCTGGCATCTGGGAGGACTGATCAGTGCTAGTGGGTCGATTTTTTTTTACACTATGAAATACATTTCTGAGTGATTGCACGATTCTGCTGCTGTTACAACCCTGTGGTTGTTCGGTCATTTCTCTGTATTCTGTCTGTGCCTGTGGTCTGCCTATGAAACAACATCTGATTGGCTACTGCAGGCTGTTTGATGCTGACTCCTGATTGGTGCACAACATGTTAAAAAGTCATGACATCACTTCTTCAGGAAACTATTTTGTGATGTGAGCAGTTGGTTTTGTGTAGTGCAGATTTTGTGTTAGAGTTTGTCTTAGAGAATTTTGTGGTTGTGAGTACAGTTTGTGTTGTTGTGTTGTTGAGTGCTGTAACTAAAGGACCTGTTGATATAGTTGACCCGTTTGCCTGATTGACCCTGATCTAGGTTTCCCCTTTCAACTTGTTTGTGCATCTGTAATTATTTTTGTACAAGTTTTAAATATTGCAAATAGTTAGGGTAGTAATTGTATTTTCTTGTCCGTTTTTTGAACAGCTAAGGCAGAGGTCTTAAACTAAGAACTTTGGGTTTGTTATTTTGGGCTTGTTGGCCCCCAAACCAAACTCCCAATAAACTGTTCTCTTTTTGCAATGTTTTTGTCCACGCAAGTCCTTTCATGTTGAGCCTTTCCCCTAGACGGGCGTAACAGGTGCCTTTAAATACTTTTTTTAAATTATTTGTCAATAGTGAATCTTAGAAAACCTGCATTTAACCTTTCAGAAATTTGTGTTCAGCAAAAATATCTCATTTTTATTCAAGGTTCTTTTCCTGAAAATGGCTGCAGTTGTCTGTTAAATAAGCAACACGGGTGAAAGTATCAGGGTTGAGGGTTTTTTTTTAAAGCATAGAATTAGCAAATCCACAAAATGTAGTTAACTAGCATCCATGCTAATGGTACAAGTACATTCTAATGGTTTACATAAAATTGTTTTTTTTTTTTTTATTAATAATCACTCTGTAGTTTGGGTATCAGGGCTATACTTTTAAAATGTTCTCATGAATTAATATCAATGAAAATAAAGAAAAATGAATGAAAGAACTTATTATTCTTCTTTCCATGATTTCCAGGAGCTTCACTTGGTCGTCTTGGGGCATCACATATTTCATATGGGTTTGAATGTGTTCAGGTAACGAGCTTGAGTGAATGTGTGGGACACAACAAACAGAAATGCAGATTTTTCACAACCTATAATGCATGACTCATGGAAAAGGATGTTACAAGCATGTTATGCTAAATGTTTTCTGTACTGCTTATACTATGGGGAGCCTGGAGTTGGGGCACAAGACAGGGGACAGCCTGGCAGCCCATCACAGGGCATGATCACACACACTATGGACAATTTAGTGATGCTAATCAGCCTTCAACGCAGGTCTTTGGACTGGGGAGGAAACCCCCAGTGGAAAATTTGCTAGAATACACGCTAGTCTAGATAATTAAGCTAGTTAATTAAACTAATAATAGAGTAGGACACATCTAGTTGAACATTCTGAAAAGATCTAGCTTTTAACCCACATCAGTTCTCACAGCTGTTAATTTTTCTTTTCTGAATATAATGAAACATTAAAAAACAAATTCAAATAAACAAAAATAGAACATAAAAAGTGTGTGTGTGTGTGTGGTGAATTGGGTGTACCACCCACATAATATAATAGATTCCTACGCACATGTGTGTATCCTTCCAAGATAACCCACTCCCATGATAACGACCTGCTCCCTTGTCCCTGCTGCTGGTGGGAACCTACATCACTGGCTGAACCTCAAATCAACAATAAAAATAATACAGTTATCGTGAGAAGTGAACATTTCATGGCTAATATTTTTTAGAAGGCCACAGTGGAGCTGAAGCATGTGATAGCAATGAGACTGAAAGCAGGAACTCCTTGAAACTCTCAAGCACCTCCTGTCTGCGTTCTGGTCTTTGCTTTGTTTCAGTGTTCTGCCTGGCTGACCAATCACTCCATCACGTCTATTACTCCCATGACAGTTGTTTAATTGCGTGGTTAACAAAAGATCGTGCTTTGATGACATCATGACCCTTGGACAAACTTGGTATGTAAGAGGCCCGTACCATGTGCGAATGATTTGCTGCTTTTTTTTTCCTTCTCCTTTTTTTTCCCCCTCTTCTTTTTTATATGATGTTGTGCACCTTGGGCAAAGCAACTAAAGTTTGGAAAGTTTGGAAAGAGACATCAGGATTGTACCATAAGAAAATGATCCCACATTAAAGCGTAGTTTAATGTGATAGACTGTGTCAATGTGCGAATACCTTGCACATGATGGTCTTACAAAAGAAGATGCGCGCCAATCCAATCATCTTAGCTGCTCAAGTCTGCCCTCCCACCCCCTCTTTCTCTTTCTCTCTCTCTCTAGGCAGATGCCCAGGGTACTGCCCGTCATTATCACTGCACTAACCTCCACATAAAGAAAGTCAGGGATGCAAAAGATGACAGTGGGAACAGCGCTGCCGTCTCAATGGCTCGATCAGACGCCTGTCTCAGCCTCTCTCACAAGCCCTGATTTACAGCCATCGTAAAAGAGGCTTAGGCCGGAGGTGAAGAAAGGGAGAGAGAAACAGAGAGCGTTTCGGTTTACTGGGAGTTACTGGCCTCTCTCTCTCTCAGACACCTCTGTCAGGCCAGCCATTGTTTGAAGTGATTTACAGGCAGAGCGTACGCCTGTTCAGCACCATACACTCCCCTCGTGTCACACAGTGAGCTTTGGAGTTCCACAGTTGGAGTGGAAAACTGTGAATAGCAGGGAAGCCAGCTGTTCCTCAGCACCAAAGGCTTCTATATACGTCAATGATTTGTCCTGATTATATCATCCACATGCCCAAGGCTTTCATTTGTTTCAAGGATGCAAGACACACACACACACACACATACACACACAGCTTGGTTCTAATTTGGGGATTTATTCAATGCCTTTTTCTTCTGATCTCACAATATTATTAAACATTACCATTAAATAATATTGTGGTAGTCTAAATGGGTGGATAACTTTAAGATTTCCATGTGTACTTATTGCCTTAATGCAGGCTTGTGTGGCAGGATAGTATAAATACCATACTTTCTATGGTGGGTTGCATGGATTCTGTTGCCATCTTCAGAGTCCTGGTTTGACCTGTGCTCAGATTACTGTGTGTGTGTGTGGTGTTTCTGTGCATGTTCTCCCATGGATGGCTTCCTCCTTGTTGTGCATTTACCTCCCACCTCCCAGAAACATCCTGGTGGGTGGACTGGGTACACTAAATTGCCCCCCTGGGTGTGAATGAATGTGTGAATGTGTGTGCATGGTGCCCTGTGATAGACTAGAATCTCATCCAGGGTCTATTCCTGGCTTGCACAGACTTCGTAGGATAGGCTCCAGATCCATCATGACCCTGGCAAGGATAATGAATTAATTTATTATGGGCAATAAAGTCTAGCAAATTCCAAAATCAAGATCAACATTAGATATTGTCCTTGAAGGTCTTCCAGTATGTACAAAACTACTTGGAACTGTTTGGACTTATTTTCTCAGATGAGGAGTTCTACTAACTGTCAGATGGCGTTACTGGTAGAAACTGAAGAACTCTTTCTGAGCATTTCAAATATTTTTTTGATCATGCTAAATGGCCCCACCTCAAATAGACTAACATTGAGAAAATACAAATAGATGTAGAAAACTCAACTATTTAAGACACAATGAACTACTTATGTTTTGTATAGTTCATACAGTACTTATGTTCTAAACATAATGTGGTTTCCAAATTTCCTCTCAGTAGTAGTCTGGCAAGGCAGCACAGTAGTGCAGCAGCATTGCTGCCTCACAGCCCCAGTGTCCCTGATTCCATCGTGAGCTTGAGTTTCTATGTGTGTGGAGCGTGTGAGGAAAAAGAAGTGTTTAGGGCCCTGTTTCGGGGAAAAAAAATCTATAACTATTTTTTGGAGGCCTCAGTAAAGCACTGGGGCCTGGAGGAAACAAAGAAAGTGAATAAAGGAGAAAGGGAACTTAAAAAAAAAAAAAAAAGTCAAGCAAAGTACAGTAACAGTCGAGTAATTATCTTGCTTTGTGAATCTCTCTTAGCTAATCGCTACACTGCGTGATTATGGTAGCAGAGTAGATTATGGTAAAGGCCTTTTTTTTTTAGCACCATCATTCACTCAGGAAATTGGCAGAAACAGGCCATTGTCCAAAAGCCCCAGCATCTAATTAGATGGCTACAGTAGTGCCTCACTGGCTCAGCATTTATCTCTGTGTGGGGGGCAAGGCACAGCTCCAATCACCAGTCCCAGGCTTAAGCTCTCAGAAGTTCCTGGAGGTGCTTTAAAGTGCAGGTCAGCTGCTTTTGGTTAGAGTGAAAAGCACTGAAAGTCCTCAACATCCGATCATCTTCTCTGATAATCCAGCCTTCAGGGTTCAGGTCTGAGGGAGAGCTTCCCTGCTGCCCAGGAAACTCATCTGTTTGTTGTATGTTATCCAATAGTCAGGTCAACATGGATACAACAGAGATTCCCAACCTCTGTCATACCCGGCCCCAGGCTAGCAGTCAAGGCTACTGTAGCTAATTGTAGCTAACGTGGCTAAATGTAACTAACCAAATAAGAATCAATTACTATCTCAATCAAAACATCTTTCATAAATACATGCTCGTATCTTGATATGCCAGCTTTATTACTGTTATGCTGCTTCTTAGTAATGTTATGCTGACTTAGTATCTTACTGGCTCACACACGCACTGGCTACTTTAATAGGAACACTTGTACCCCTGCTCATTTATTTATCCAGTTAATTCTAGTTGCCTAGAATTATGCAAATGCAGGTTAAGAGCTTCAGTTAATATTCAAATCAAACATCAGAATGGGGAAAAAGTGAGCTCAGAGACTTTGCTCTGGTATGGTTGTTGATGCACTGGTTTGAGTTTTTCTGAAACTACTGGGATTTTCACACACAACAGTCTCTAGAGGTTACACAGAATGGTGTAAAAAAACAAAAAACATCCAGGGGACGGCAGTTCTGCGGGGTCTTTACGGTACAACTACCTTTTTCCAGTCTCCTCTTACCGGTCTGACCAAGTTCGACTGACCTTCAGATGTCATTTTAAATCACCACTCTTTACAAACATGGTGAGCAGAAAAGTATCACCGAAGGCACAGCCTTGAGGCAGATGGGCTACAAGAGTAGAAGACCACATGGAGTTTCACTCTTGGTATCAAGAGCAGGAAAATGGACACTACAATGGGCACAGGCTAACTGAAACAGTTGAAGACAAAACTCTCCAAACCAAATTTGCCAAATGAAAACACTTCCTAATACATCATGTGGGCCATGATTGTTGAAGATGCCACCACCAAGAAAAATAAAAATGCCTTGCGTGATTTTTGATACAGCAGTATAAAGAATCTAGTCAATAACAACACAGGAAGTTGGTACAAGCAAATTATTGCCTCTGATAAACACATGCCTAGTGTTTATAAGTATGGCCACAATAATGATCCTGTTCAGCCATGCAGATTCACCTTGCTCATGTATCATACGCTTACATTTATTTTCTGCTTTTGTTACTCATACTATTCACGAGTGTACATCAGTTGCTATCTTCAGTACATATCTTTAGTATGTTCAGTACATACACAGCACGCACACACGGGGTCACCGAGGGGTCTCCCGCAGTTTTAAATACATACAAATAAATAGGTTTGTGACAACCAGAGATCCCCAGGTGGTGGGTCAAGCACTCCCAGAAGAAACCAAGGAATTCTCCCGTAATTCCTCTCACCACAGACATAAACACTCGTTTCAGAGCTATGCTCTTCCGTCCCCTGGGTGGAGAACACGTGGGTTCATTACTGCCTTTCATGTGTATGCAACCTACAACAGTGCACATGTATCCTAATTGCTATTGCTGTTCTTGTATTTGTTGGACTGACTTTGCTGATGACACGTGGGTGTGGCTTAGCTTAGTTTGTGTTTATGTTATTAGGCGCTTTCAGAGGCACAAGAGAGGAACTGTGCCTTGGGTCAAAGACAAAACTTAAGAGAAGGCCATGGCTGGAGAAATCATTGGAGGAGAGAAGAGGAGGACACAAATGGGACCACACTGCATGTCTTTTCCAACACACACTCACACGCGTAATGTTAATTCAACCACACGTACACGGTAGCCGTTTTTCTCATCAGGTTCTCATTCCGGTTTTGATCAATTTGATGAGAATGTTTGGTCCATTACATTTGAGGCGGGTGTGTGGGCTGGGTTTGGAAATACCTATAGGCCTATGCGTGGGTTGAACAATGCCTGGTGTTTCTATGAGACTCCATGAGTGTAGTGCGGTTACAAAGTTCATTCTCTTCACTACATAAACTCCACAATTGTGGTCAATTTCTTGCACAATTCAAGAGAACTTCATTGTAATGGCCCTTCTTACCAAATTCTGCAAATCCGCTGTGGATTTAGTACTGGGAAAACTTTCTCAAGAGACAGAGAGAGAGAGAGAGAGAGAGCAAGTGGTAAGATATTAAATTGGGATCTCTTAGCAGTTACTGTGTGAGAAGCAGATGGCTGCTTGCCCAACGATGAGTTTTCATCGCCTCTCTGTAGCTCTCACAACAGTATTTCAGAGTAAGTGCTGCATGTGACATCCCGAGTATTCAGTGCTTATTGGTGTGTTGGTGTAGGGAGAGCTCATGCCTGTCACATGATTCTGATCTTCACACATAGATGCAAGAATGGCCCAAACACCCAGTCATACAATGTCAGCCCTAACAGTGTCATGTAAAATCAGTGAACTCACTACCTTTCTCCTTAGTCGAAGGGAATAATTGATGCAGAAGGAGCTCAAATTCAAATAAAGTGCTCTGACCGGTCAAGACAAAGCTCAACATCTGAGAATGTTCACGGTAGTAATCCAGACTCCGTCTCCCGGACAAAGGGAGGTGACTTCAAAATGGGTCTTTCAGTGTGCAAGTGAAATAAGTTTCTCTGGCAGGAGGTAACTGCAGTGTACTTCAGTAATAAAAGTAAAATTAAGTGTAGTAGACAAATTTCCAGAGAAACAGACAAAAGTCCTTCATCAACTGTGCAAGCAAAATGCTTCTGAGGCTGTAGGAGATGAAACCAAATTTCACCTACATGTAAAACTGTGCGCAGCACATTGAGGATCCCTACGGCAAAATGCAACATGGGTTTCATATGTAGAATTTTTGGACTTCCATTCGATCCTGAGCTCGGGTCTGTCCGTGTAGAGTTTTGGATGCTACTCCTGAGATATCAGTGATCCTGACCCCTTCTGCTCTCCGGACCTGCCTGATCCATCCTCATGCCCTGCTTCTGGTTGGAGTTCTCATCACTTGTTAAGCACTCGCTGCTGCTGAGGATAACCCCACATGGACAGCCTAAAGATACATGAGATTACTGTGGATGGTACCACTTAGAAACCATCAAGATGGCTTTGGACTGCAATTGATACAAACAGTTTTGCTACGATGGCTTAGGACTACAGTTGATATGATAGCTTTAGGATTGTAATTGCCACGAATAGTTTTGCACTCGAATCTCAATCAGTGAACAGTTGATAACTTCAACAAAATAGACTTCATGTGAACTATAATGAATTTCCTGGTTAAACAATTGCACTTGTTGACCATATAGCACACAGTTATAGAAGGGAATTATTTATAATTGCACTAGCCGGTGTCACCCGGATGAGGATGGGTCTGGGTTTGAGTCTGGTTCCTCTCAAGGTTTCTTCCTCATGAAGTCTCAGGGAGTTTTTCCTTTGCCACCATCGCCTCTGGCTTGCTTTATATATTTCTGTAACGTCCATTGTTAAAAGTGCTATACAAACTAAATTGAATTGAATTCAGTGTGTGTGTGTGTGGGGTGCCCTACAACGGACTGGTGTCCTATCCAGGGTGTATTCCTGCCTCATGCCTAGTGTTCTGGGCATTTTTCAACATTGAGCATTTTACTTTTAGAAACTGTGTCTCTTGTAGTTCCTAACACTTGTGTGCAATTATGGTGCTTACCACTGAATTCTACCAAGAATGTCATCACATTTCTCTGTATGTTGTATAACTCCGTCTATAATACTTCACTCGACTCATTTGACTAAAAGACAAGAAAAAATTTTATCTCCTTTTGTTAATTCTTGCCTGTTGTAATCAGCCATGTGCTACAGATGAGGTAGATTAGGTGTTTTTTTTTTTAATGTTGGAATGTTCTTTTAAGTGTTCATAGTTGTACGGGCAGCAATGGTCAGTAATGAAAATGCAAGTTTCGTGTGTGTGTGTTGAATGGAATGCATCTCTTTTCAGTTTCCATCACTGTTAATGCAACGTCACTGAACTATGCGGGGAAACTGAATTAAGTTTTGTCTGGATGGAACGCAGGTACCAAAAGGTTGAGTGTCACTAAAAATGACTTACTGCCGCTCAGATGTGTGCGAGTTTATGAAGTTTGAGTGATGCCAGAGATTTTATCCTGCATGTAATGCAGAGGAAAGTGCGGTTCATTACGATGTAACTGGCTTTAATAAATGCCACGAGGGCAGTAGAACCAGTTGCATGTAATTACCTGTTTTCACTGGGGACCATGATTAGCCATGTCAAACAGTGATTAGCAGAGGTCTACACACACACACACACACACACCATTAGTGCCCTCAGCCTATGCATTTATGAATTCATAAAGGAAAATCTAATAAAGGCACTGCTGGACAAAATCATTCAACTCAAGACCACAAGCACAAATTGAACACTTGATCCACTGCAAAGAAAAAAGTTCCATCTGTCAATCTCACACTGTAGCTATTTTACATTACAAGCTTTTAAGAGTTGTTTAAGTGCACAAGACTCACCTCTGTAAACACACACTGTAAGCGAGTAAGGTAAACCTTACCCAAGTGGTCCATAACAATCTATTATCCTTGATCCTGTCACCACTTTCTAAACACTTCTTCCTGTATCGGACGGGAGGTTTCATGCTGTGAGTGAAATTATCATCTTGTTAACGTCTTGAAACTAGGAGAGTAGTGAGGTAGTCCGTAAACCCCAACTCCAATAAACACAACGACGTGATCATGCATGTGAGAAGGAAGTTGAAAGCATCAGTCATGGGAATGTTTGTGTGTGCAGTAGTGCTATACTTTACTCAGTTACATTCGCTGCTTCGAATAAAATACATACTTATGGAAATAATTTAACTGTTCAGATACAATGGTGCGCTCACATATTCATGCGCACATAAAGCACAGACATACAGTAGAGCTGTCATGCAAATGTTTGTATCCCCTTACTTTGAAATGATGAAACCATTTAATATGAAGTAGCTACGGCAGCGTCGTCATTATCACAAAGAACACAAATGGTCGAAAAGGTGTAATTTAAGATGTTGAATTAATATTTCTGAATGTGTTATAAATGCAGACTTCCATTTGCTTCGACATACTTCTTCTCGTACTGCTCTTCTTGTTCGCAAATCGCTCCGGGGGATTTTTTTTTTCTTCTATTCTTTGGTTGTCTGTATTTACATTTCTGCTGTTTGAATTAACAGTGGTTTTCTCTGTTCCTAATGCTGTATGGTTTAGAGACAGCGGCGCTGAGGAAGAGACAGGAGTCAGAGCTAGAGGTAGCAGAGCTGAAGATGTT
>CM074963.1:4529166-4546081 GCA_037577455.1 Pangasius macronema
ATAGGGATAGGTGGAGAGTGATGATTCGCTGTGGAGACCCCTGAAGGGAAAAGCCAAAAGAAGAAGAAGAAGAAAAGAAGAAGATTTCTCTGTTCCTAATATACTCTATGATGGTCTGGCATCCCATCCGGGGTCTATTCCCACCTCGCGTTTCAGAGATAGGCTCTGAATGAATGAATGAATGAATGAATGGCTGTTGCTAATGTTATCTCTAAACACTCTACTGTCCCTTTTATATCCTTCTCCAAGGTCAGTATTTTCTGTTTTAGCTCTTGTGTTGGTCATTTCCTGATTCCTAATGACCCTACTACTCACAGCAAACAAAGAGTTGGCACCTGCTTGAAGTTTTAACATTAAAGATAAAACTTTAAGTGTTAAAAGGTAATTAGATACATTAAGAAAAAGCACATTCAAGTAAATTAACTACAGGATGTTAACAAGGAAGTCATTTTCATTGGACAAATTAGTTGTAATAGGCCATCTTGTAACAGATTTCTAATAAAAAAACATGGAATTATTTTGTGGATCAACTTCGAAGTGCAAATTTAAATTTTACCCCAACTGCATCTGCTAACTGAGCAAACGCTTCAACGGCATTCATCATAAAACATTTAATATAAAACACACCAAGTTTCTTACAAATTAGGCAAAACCTAAGCAGCACACGACCTTAATAAAACGTTTACCATTGCATTCGTTAGCAACAGCTAGAGTTCGAGCCGTCTCACCACGCCGCAGGTGTTATGAGCTGGTTTTACCTGAAGGTTTTGTGAAGCAGAGGAAAAGATCTCGAACACGCCATTCAGCCGACAATCTCGGTGGTGGATGAGCACCTCACCATACATGGCTGTGAAATGTGGAGAGCAGCTCCCAGACAGAACGAGGTGAAAGGTTGAGATCGATAAAGAAAGCAGCGTGGTCTTGGTGTGCCATCTGGTGGTGGGGTGGGACGTCCTAAACAATTAGCACTGAAAAAAAGTGCTATTTCCTGATATTATCTTTTTAATTTTTAGTATCAACATAAGAAGAAGATAGAAATGATCAAAAGGGGGTTAGAGTATGCTAAAGAAACATCCACTCAATGTATTACTGACTATAACCAGGCAAGAGAGAATTTTTATACCTTCACAAATACCATAACAGCATGTTTAATATTTAAAAAAAAAGTTTGCATTTCCAGTCATCCAACTTTACAGGAATAAGAGATCTTACTACAGTATTAAATAGAAAATCAGACACTAGGGACATTTTAAAATTATTATTATTATTATTTTTTAAGAATGACTAGGGTCATTCATTTTAACCCACTACAGTCAATTACAGAGCTTTACTCGTCATTACACGGGTCAGTCGGGTTCAAACCCAAACCCAACGCCGTACGTTTCCTTCAGTACATCAGCTGCAAGATTATCGGACATGGACACGGGACTCACATCAAACACGAAGGTCCGCAATGTCCATGCTTTTGCGGACCAGTGCACAAGCTTCTTGGAGTCTTTTCCACAATCTGAGCAAAATCAGGAGTTAATCATAAAACTGTGTTTATCCAAGAAACCTGAAGGTGTGTTTCTGGATCCTACTGGAAACCAATTAATACTAGAAGCAGCAGCACGGCAGGAACCCGGGGAGCCTCCTGAAGCAAGCAGGGCTGATCTGAACCGAAGCACTAACTGGGCCTCCATCTTTCCACACTCGCGTCTCAGCGCTTCTCCAGTTTCTTAAACTTGGCCTCTGCAAGGAATAACAAGACAAGTATACTGAAGTTCTATTCACTGGAACTCGAAACCTCTTCAGAAGCTGAGTCAAGAAAAACCTTTGCATCACCATGAGAACAAAAGCACAATCACCAAGTCATAAAGAAGAGCATTTTATTGCATGGGTCTCATCAGGTAGGGGAACATCAGTCCACATGCAGCCTGAGGCCCTTCACACCTGGTATTAACATCTGTCACGAGTGATCTCAAGCGGACAGCTGAGACAGATAGCCGTTCACATCTGGCATTACGAATGCGTCTCCTGTGTCCACCACTGTTTGGATTTCATACATCATTTCCGCCAGAGGAAGACTGTCGTGCACATTCATCATGGCAGCCTTCCACTGCATTTCTCTTCAGGCAGAAATGGCCCGCAAATCCTATCTTATGAACGTTTGCAGACTCGACACACAAATCTCAGACAACACAATTACCATCCTAATACATAAATATTGCAACTAATAATATACAGGGTGTCTCCATACATAGGGGAAATTAACACTTTCTAGCAAAAATTTTCATACCGTTTATATTTTTTTTTCCACATAAGAACGTATTGAAATCATTCTCATGGCTGGAAGGTACACTACCTGATTGTCCTTTGTACCGCTCGTGTAGTGTGTGGTGTGACAACGGTTTGAATAATTGTTTAAGTTTTTCACAGGAAGTTCTGGGGACCAGCTGAGACGTGGACGTCCACGAACATCTATTGACAAAGGCAGAACCGACATGGTGCTGGCAGACATATTCCCCTGTGTATGGAGACTTTTGGGACATGGATGGAAATTGGTAGGCTCAGTTATAATTCACATTACAGTGGAGGAAGAAAAAGCAGCTGGATGCAGTTCAGGGTGCATTAAATGCAGTACAACAATTGTGATATATAAAATAACAGCGCCGATATATAGTTCGTAAAACATTTAGTGCAGATTGCTTGTTACTGCTAGAACAGCATTGAAGTGGTTACTGAATAATAAGAGATTGCCAGTGGAAAGATGCTGTTTTGATGACGTGCACTTTCACAATAGTCCCTAACGTGTGCACAGCAAAGTTTGCGAAGAAAGTACACCAGACGATAACTTGAAGATTTGTTTACCGAGATGAGACGATGAAAGAAGCTACGAAAAGGCAGCTGCTTTTGTTTCTGTTGTGGCTAAAACAAGACCCCAGAGAATGCTGGGAGATATTAATATTATATAGCAGTGGAGAGTTATAACTATTATAAGTTCTGCATGATTTGTAAACAGTCTCGTGATGATTGCGTATTCTCTGGCAATGACGCCCTTGATTGGTCAGTCCATGTGTCCCAGACTTCCTCCGAATGTTTGAGTGAACGGATCACAAAGCGACCTTGAAATGCATTTGAGCCCATTCACACGTGTACTGAGCACTGTCCACTTGTGACGGGATCGCCCGGGACGCACGTTAATGCCAGGTGTGAACGGCGCCCGAGATCATTCCTAGGTGTGACCAGAGCGCAAACCTGCTCTCACTGCTCCACCTAGTGGTAACATTTTATACCCCCATTATCTCATATGCACACAGGACAAGCTCCTCCATTTAAATACTGTTAACTCACCCAGTTTTTTGGAGTACGTGTCCAGTTTATATGCAGCCTGCTCCAGAGCTGTGACCTGTTCCTCAATCTGGTTTATCTGGTCTAGGTATGGCTGCAAGCTTGCATCTACAAAAACAAAAGGTAACAAAACTCAAACAATATAATCATAATACAGTTGAGCAAAAAAAAAAACAAGAGGCCAAGACAAAAATGGCAAAATATGAAGCTTTTAATGGTCTTGGCTACGCCCATTGCTTGTGGAATAGCTCTGATGGATTTTCTCTCTTTTCTCAGCTTCAAAACAGCATGCTTTTCTCCCATAGACATCTCTCTGGTCTTCATGTGGGTTTACCCTTTTTAACAACAAATACAGTCTTCACAGGTGAAACCCAGGGCTCAATCCAAGAGTGGACGTTCAGAGCTATTAACTGTTTAAACAACCAATCTAACAGGGCACACCTGGGCAAGAAACACCCGTCAGTCACATATTCCAATATTTTTGAACACTTGAACAAATGAGTGGGTTCAAGCAAAAGGCACCATGTTCCAAGGTGTTGAACACATCTAGATGCAAATATGAAATGAAACCTGAAATTCTGAACCGTCATCTCATATTCATCTTTTGATCTCAAAGCCAAATGTCTTCAGAGTATAGCAAAAACAAAAGAATTGGCCTTGCCGTTTCAATACTTTCGGAGGGGACTGTTTAACCTTAGACAGAGTGTACTCGGTTTTAAATTTTATCTCTCACAATTAGAGACGAGGTTCTCCAAGGTGGCTCCTCAATTGTACTATTAGGAGAATTAAATTCATTACTGAATGATGTGACGATGGTTAAAACAAAGACAAAAACAAACCACACACTGATGATTGGTGATGACTGTCGATCAGTAACATAATCTACACCCTTCCTATTATGTAACATACCGGTTTTCAAACATGACACCTGACCATCATACCCATATGTACACTCTTGGAGCTTAAATATTAAGCTTTAATGGTCTTAAATTATTGGTGAGAAACGAATGCGCTCCTGAGACCTCCTGTGCCACCATTTGCTCTTGTACTCTTGCAGTGAACTGTCGGAAAAGCTAGAAACAGGGAAATTCAGGTGTATAGTCTTCTATACACAAAGGTCAAATCATGACAATGATTAAAACGTTTGATGTAAAATTCAAACTAAGGGCCACAAGACTTAAACATTTAAAGAAATCAAAGGAAAAGCTTTCACTAACTTCCTCTGTCTATTTATTTAATTCGTGCTGATTTCCTGACCAGTGATTTGTTGTTAAGACCATTAAAAGCGCAATTTGCCAGTTTGGGCTTGGCCCATGTTTTTGCCCAGGAGTGTAGTTTTGGAAAATGTGGTTATATTAAGGGAAATCCATCATGAACGAGAGGACTCACACTTCTGATTGAGGTCTTGCAAGTTACGGCTGATGTTGATCGAAATGTCCTTCATCTCCATGTACTTCAGGCTGGTCAGCTTGTTCATATTCTCCAGAAGTTTATAGTCCTCACACGTGGCTAATAATAATAATAAGCAGACAAACTGTACACATTAGTAATTGTGAAACTATGCTGTGAATCACATCATTTATTTCTATTACTTATAACATCATCCTTCCATCTCTAAACTGCACTTTATATCACAGTGCTGGTGAAAACATGACTGGTCAGAAAGTGTTGATTCTTTTTCTAGAAAGGCAGCTCTGACAGTAGCTCTGGCTGCAATTTTAATCACAGATTTATACCAATACCAGCTTAATAGTAAAATAAAATAAAAAAATCAGTAAAGTGTGTGTGTTACAGTGCATGTGTGTGTGTTGTTGGACAGTAACAGCTGAAAATAAGATTAGTGTCAAATGACGGTAAAATACAACAAAACATTTTTGGTGGCTGAATCTTGTGCTTGTATTGCACTACATACATGGTATGACCAAAAGTATGTGGACACCAGACCATCACACCCATATGTTTTTTTTCCCTTCGTCTCTGTATGCTGTAGCATCACAATTTCCCTTCACTGGAACTAAGAGGCCCAAACATGTTCCAGCATGACAGTGTCCCTGTGCACAAAGCGAGCTCCATGAAGACATGGTGTGTGAAGGTTGGAGTGGAAGAANGTAGCTGAATGATCACAAATCCCCACAGCCACGCTCCAACATCTAGTGGAAAGCTTCCCAGAAGAGTGGAGGCTATTACTATTATTATGTGACAGTCAGGTGTTTACATACTTTTGGCCCTATAGTGCAGGTTCTACAGTACCATTAGGTTACTCCAAACTAGGCAAGAAAAACAGTGAATATGAGATTAAAGCTAATTTGATGAATAATAAATAAGAACTGTAAAATACATCTTATATCGGAGGGGGAAAAAAAGCTGGTTGCAGAAATAAAAACAAGACTGAAAGATTGAAATGTAGGATTAAATTAAATCCTGAAGCTGCCACAAAACAGCCTTTCAAAAGAATAAGGACGATTCTGCGGCGTTTCTGTTTGACCAATCAGTGCTGTGCGCTATTTCATTTAATGAGTGGGCATACGTCATCATCACAGATCACACAAATGGTCAAAAGGTGTAGATTAAGATGCAGAATTAATACTTCTGTGTTATAACGTGTTATAAATGTCGACTTCTGTTTGCTCCTACAAACTTCTTAGATTTTTGCGAATCTCTGTCAGATTTTTCAGGGATTTTTTTTCACCCTTTTTGCTTGTTTTTGTGTTTATGTTTCTGCCATTTGAATTAATTGTGGGGTTTTTTTCCTGTTGCTTATGTGCCCTGAGATGGACTCACGGGATCCCATCAATCATATATTCCCACCTGGGCAGGAAGAGTATCCAAGTCAATGGTGGGTATAATGGCGGGTTTAATGAATTAAATGCCATGTTGTGCTGTCTGGTGGAAAAGCACTTGTTATGCAGGTCATTCGTGTTCACCTGTGAGTTCTCCTTGCAGAAACACTGCCATCTTTTCAAACATGTCTTTGCAGAGCTCGTTGATGTCAGGCTCAGCCGGCTCTGTAGCCTCTTCTGCCGTTTCCACTCCACCATCATCTGTAAAAATCAAAAACAAACAAACAAGCAAGCAAAAATCACCAAAAGCACAAGGCAGGATTTAACAACATGCATCTGTGGCTCAGTATTATCATTATCATTCTGTGTTCACTCAACTGAGTGAAAGAATAAAGTGAAATGCAGTGCAGGAGTTGATGTTGGAGTCCTAAATAAACTGCAGTCAGTTCTATTCATGAGTCTTACTGAATTTTGCTAAAGTGCAGTATGGAAAATATGAGTGAATAAACACAGAATCCAAAAACACTTAACACAGGCTCGATTCCAAATTGGACATGAAGTGCACTTGGCAGGGCTCAGAAGCCACAGAGTCATAATCAGTGTAGTGCAGAGATACAGGACAGAGGAAGTCATTAGGGATTCAGCCACAGTGTGTTAGGATGCAGATGGAGATGGAGGATGAGAGAGACAGACGCTAGCGAGCTGACATGTCTCACACGCTCATTAGCTTACTGTTGTTGGTGGATCTTTTGGGTGCAGGTGCTACATTTTCTCTCGCCTCATCATGTCCGGGATCTTCGGGACCTTTGGGATCTTCTCCGGGATCAGGGTCGAGCCTCAGCTGAAGCACAGACGGAGGCGCGCGAGAAATGCTGTCCATAGCAGCTGCCTCCTGCCCCGTCGCAGCCATTTTCACTTCCTCACTGTCACGTGGTTCTGTGACTCGTGACACGGTCACGTGACTCTCACGGGTTCACAACCACACCCTAGTCACTAGATATAAAAACATAAAAAAATAAATGTGTAATTATTTTTGTGTAATTCTGACTAACTAATACCACTCACAGAGATTTTTAATATGTATATATATATATATATATATATATATATATATATATATAATTTTTTTTTTTTAGATCAAATGTGGTATGTTTGTGTACATTATTCTAATGTTACGTACAACTTTAATGCAATTTAAGACATTAGTTAGTCGTAGTCTGATTTTTTTTAAGTCTTTAAGTTAAACATTGGATTAAAGGGCTTTTTTTTCGTGGCGCTTAGAGACCGCGCATACCAAGTGACGTCTCTTAGTAACGCTCTGACTTTCAAAATAAAAGTCTAATCGTCAACTCGTGTTTTCTAATTAGAAGCCTAAGAAAGCACAGCAAAGTCTGTTATTAATACACAGCAAAAATTCTCTAAATATTACACGTAAATATTATATTCATTGCCGTTTTGGACATACCTCTAGATTTATTCTTGTGTAACATTGATTTTCAAGGTTAAAATATCTGGTAAATGTGCACAAACTCCCCACTTCTTCTTTATATAAACACATAAATAACACATATGTGGTGTAAATCTTTATTATTAATAAAAAGTGGATGTCTTTGAGGAATCATATTTTTGCTTCCCAACACCTGCGACCAGAATTAAATTTCTTCATGACTAAAACATGCTGAGAGAGAAATAGTGATGTACAACATGCTAAAAAAAAATCCACAATACTTGTTTTATATATTTAAACAAGACAATGAGTAATAAAAAGTGTATACACATGCATTATATTTGGAAATTGGACTTTTATTATTTGAGAATGTTTAACAAAACAATGAAGGAATGCTACATTTAATGAGCATAAATATGAATGACATGAAATAGTGCGTGTATATTTATATTATATAGATTTATATATTTATAGCTTACATGGTGCGTATCAGTCACTGCATAAAAGCAGCTAGGAGTTTACTACTGTTTTACGGCGAGTCGGAGGGTGGAGTGTTAATTTGGCACTGGGTGTGTAGTGTGTAGTGCGCTAGTGCGCGGATTGGGACGCACCCGGCCCCGGCGGTGCTGCTCGCTCCCAGGCGGCTGTGTGACAGACAGACGGCGCAGCGCAGCGCGGACTGTAAACATGGCGGCGTGCAGAGCCACAAGCCCGCGCCGCTGTTCGCCTCCTTAACTGAAGCCTGTAGAGTCGAGACAGCTGAGTCATGGAGACCGAGGAAGAGCAGCACATGACGACGCTCTTGTGCATGGGCTTTCCGGATCCCGTCGCCATTCGGAAAGCGTTGCGTCTGGCCAAGAACGACATCAACGAGGCCGTGGCTTTCCTGACCAACGAGAGCCCCGGACTCGGCTTTGGCTATGAGCCGATGGAGAGCGGCCCCAGCCCGGGCTCAGGGCCCGGCGGAGACCGCGACACCACCGGGAGGACCGGCAGCAGCAGCAGCGGCGGCGGCGGCGGAGGCGGAGGAGGCAGCGGCGGCTTCGACCCTCCTCCCGCGTACCACGATGTAGTAGAAAGCGAGGTGAGAGCGCGGGCTTGGGACCTGCACCACGGCTGTCACTCCCACGGCGTGAGTGAGTGAGTGAGTGAGTTAGCAGTGTGAGCTAGCAGCCCTGCTGTCAGGAGCTGGAGGGAAAGTGCAGGGGTGTGATGCTAACTGGCTAACACTCCGGACAAGACGAGCTGCATGGCCGCGTGTGGAAGTGGAAAACAATTAGCTAGCACTAGAAATGCTTAGATTAAGATTGAGATATTCCTTGTTATGATATTAAAATGTTGCTGAAAGCGACTAGCGCCTGAAAGAGCCTGAGGCATGGAGAGAGAAGGTATTGAATGTTAGCAGCAGTAAGAGGAGATGTAGTCCAGCACAGGGAGGAGGCTTTAAAGCCTACAGGCTTATATTCAGCTCACAGTTAAAGGTGCAATAGTCAATATTTTTCACTTCTTACTACTACAAATAATGTGGAAAAATATGTAGAAATGTTCACAAAATAATAGTTTAAGTCATTGTCTCAGAAGAGATGTATTACATAGCTGAAAAAAAAATCACTTCCGAAACCAGGCTTCCGGTCCGGAATGTATGTTTGTATTTGGAGTTATTTTGTAGACCACGCCCCCAACACTGCGTCACATCCTAACAAGTCATTAGAAGGACAAGGTGCGTGTGTATGGAGTTGTAACTTTAGTTTTTAGTTTCACTGTTAAGATCATTTTTTACAGAATTTCATTTGATTAAATTGTGTTTGTACAGCACTTTAAACAGTGGACACTGTTACAAAGCAGCTTTACAGAAATCCGGATGTAAAATTTTTTAATAATAATAAAGCCAGAGGCGACGGTGGCAAGGAAAAACTCCCTGAGAAGACAGGCCATTTTAAAGGCTGTTCACAGCCTGTAAAAAATTGAATAGATATTTGGTGAAAAAGGCTAAAGTGATGCCAGCTCTGGTACGGGGTGTCCAATGTCCAGCCCCAGGGCCAGATGTGCCCCGCAGACAGATGTTAATTGGTCCACGGAGTCTCTATTAGATTGTAAAAGATTGTCTCACCTGATGGTGGGAGCAGACTGCGTTAACACAGTTAGCTAAAAATGCAAGAGCCTTGAGGGGGGAACGTATATAAAAAGTGCTCTAACTCCTACAACATGGAAGTAAATATCTTTTGTAAATTTAAATTCCAGTATATAAATCTATACACCCCTGCTCTAAGGTTTGGGGCGGAGCTTTGTGTATGTGTGTGTGTGTGTTTAAAGCCACAAATGTTACCTAGCTCACTATATGTATTGACACATTGTTCTGGTTAAGTGCCTTTACCTGGTTTTGGCAGAAATCAGACCATCATGCATGTATATTTGATCACCTGATGACACCCGTCTGTCCAGCAGCAGTGTGATGCTGTTAGTTTCCCTTTAACTCGAATGAAAAATGACACCAACCAGCCTGTCAGATTCTCTTTATCATCAAATCCACAACTCTAAGATTTGCTTTGGTTTTTACTTGTAATTACTGAATATTTAACACGATTCGGCCCTGGGTTAGTTTATATGCCTGTGGAGTTCTCGATTCTGATTGGTCAGAAGGTGTTGGCTAATTTTCTGTAACAGCAGCACTGATCTGTAGTCCACATGATGGTTTATATTAAATCAGGTCAAGTTTTCCGTCAGAGAGAGAGTTCGGGATGGAAGACTTCCCGGTTTCTCTGGAACACAGCAAGCTGCTTTTTTTTTTTGTGTCTTGTTAACAAGTTTAAAGCTCCTGTAATGTAACTGATATCAAGAAGTAACTTGTTTACAGTATTAAATGTACTGTAAATGGATAAAAAAGCACAACATGTCAATCATTAATGAGTTAATAATTGTAATTGATGGCAAAATTGCTGTGGTATATAAGAGGATTATAACACGTCAGGACGTGCTGTTATAGGAAAATAATCACTTCCAGTATCAGCCGATATCCGATACGGATCCGATACCGATGATGAGTTGTGTCATCTTGCGTAACACACTTGTTTTAGCTTTAAACACACTATATGGCCAAAAGTTTGTGTACACCTGGCCATCACACCCATATGTGCTTGTTGAACATCCCAGTCCAGATTTATTCCCCCTTTTGCTGTTATAATAAGCTCCACTCTTCTGGGAAGGCTTTCCACTAGATTTCGGAGTTGTGTCCTTCTGACTTTGTGGCACCAGTTTGGCGAAGAACCACATATGGGTGTGGTTTGATCATACCTTTGACCATACAGTGTATGTCAGTGGTGTGTATCTGAAAATAAGTCCCATCCAATACCGAGCTAGCGTTTCAGGTCTGGTATTGGCGCTAAACATCGCTAGCGCACGTCGGTTTGTCTTCAGTTCAGTTTCAAACTCACACACAGGATTGCGCTCGGACTCCGAGTCTGCGTCTGTTGTGTATTTTTGGCATTGCGTTATCATGACGCGTGAGCGACAGTCTCTGTTAGTGGTCCTCGTGAGAACATAGAGGTGGGGTGATATGGGCTCAAATTCATATCGTGATATTTTCCGCTATCCGGATGATAACGTTATGTCACGATATAGCAGAAAGTAATAAAACAATTACACTTAGCAAATAGTGTAGAGTGGCGTTTACAGCATCATTCAGAACCAAGGGTTCATTAGAGACTCACAGAAGCCAGCATGTTTAATATATTACCTGGTAACCCATCTCTGTGTGTGTGTTAAAGTGCCGGGAAATGATTTTGCTGATATTTGAAGCATCACGTACACACACACACACACACACACACTGACTACATATGTGTGAATTCACTGTGATATGTAATAGGATATATGTGTTGGATACAGGAAGTGGAGAACACCAGCAGCCATGACACATAGTTTTTATTCTGCAGTTTCAGGATACTATAATCACACGTGTATCAATCATATATGATTATTAAAGATGCATCAGGGATGATTAGTCTTTTCTTTTCCCCCTGAGATTAGGTCTCTTACAGTTAGGTAGGTTTAACATTTGAAAGATTCTCGGCGATTTTCATGAAGCTCCGCCGCCAGGATTTGAGGTGGTCCTTATAGTGTTTATAAAATAACTGATAGGAGGCGCGTCCAAACACGAACAAGCATTCTGGACCTCAGCGAGTGTCTGCGCTCGCATGTAAATGCCCAACACGAGCAGCTACTACAGTAGTGTTAGCTGCATGTCGTCACCTGTACCGTTGGGTATGTACAAAGTACTTATATCGAAGTCAAAGTAAATGTGGCAATTGTCCTTACATTAAATCAATGTGAGCTAGCCAGCATGCTTTAAAGCGAGTGTGGCTTCTTTGGGATCTATTCCCATTCTCCCATTCCAATTTCTGATTGATAAAACTGTTGTGTAAAAGCAACATGGCAGGAGCAAGAGTGGCGTTATACCGAATATCGGCACAGCTGTGATTACCGGCGGGCCTGCAGCTGAATCACAGACGCGCCGATGCTCAGTTTAACCGCGCTCTTGCTCGTGTCATATTGCTTAATTGTAGGCCCACAGAGGAGGTGACATTCACGCTTGCAAAATCTCAACAGTGCGCCGTGCAGCTCTGTGGTGACGTGCATCAGACAAATGCTGATTGGTTGAGGAGGGAGGTGTTGGACTTGTGAACTGTGTAGTTTTGTCCCCCCGCCTACCACACTAGACTATTCCAGCTCAATAAGATCAAAGTCGAGTAGACCAGTCCAAGTGGGTTTATATATAACAATTCAGTAAATTTGTGACAATTCTAGATTTTTTAAAGATTATAATTCAGTTCAATTGTCTTCGTAAAGCAGTTTTAACACTGGTTATTGTCACAAAGCTCTACAGAAATCTGCATGTACAATTTTTATTTAAATTTTATCACATATTATGTGTATATATATATACACATACACATATACACGAGGAAAGAAAAGGAATTTGCTCCTGGCAGCAGATACTTTCACTTTGTGCCACTTCATGCAGTTCATATAGTTAAGCATTAACACCAATTCACAAGCCTCAGAAATGTGTGCAGATGGAACAACAACAACAACATGGCCACTCCTGCTCTCTTTCTGGGAAAAAAAACAAAAGCAAATCATTTAGTCCACTTTCTGTTGTCATTGTTCTGTGATCTTCATTTCTGACTTCCTGCTCAAAGCCCAGGAAGTCTTATTTCTCTCTGATGAAAATGCTGCATTCGCTTAATGCATGTAAAAAAAATAAAATAAATAAACATTGCACTCCACTGAAATTTAAAATACTTCTTCACGTCATTACAGATGAAGTACAGAAGTAAGCCGAGACTTTTGGGGTCATTTTTCCAGCTCCAGGTCGATCTGCGCAGGTGCCACCATCTACGTTTTCGCTTTTTGAAGCCTCTCGCTGTGGTGTCAGACCAAACGTGACTAAAATTCACTGGGTGGAGAAACCAGTTCACTGAACGGGAAAGGACGCGGACCTTGAAAGATGCGCTTTCTGTTTCTGTTGACCTTGACCTTTGAGAGAATAGAAAATGGTCTGTTTGTTTAGTTGGAAAAAAAAAAAAGAAAAGAAAAGAGTGGCCATCCCACCCTTTTGTTAGCAGCAAGCTATCTAGCTAACGGTGATGAACTATATGGCCACTGTATGCGTCTGTATGTTGATCGATTTAAAGCAAATACTTGCATTTACAGTACAGTGTAACTCGTGTAAAGGGAAGAAGTGCTGCTTTGTTTGAGAAGCCATGTTGATCTGTTATATTATGGGTAGATATTGCGCTTGTATGCGAGCATGTGCTGCGACCACCCGTGACTAGCAAACAGATTTTGCTATTTAAGTGCCTTATGGTGCTTGACACATGATCATATATCATGAGTATGGTGTAACATTTCACACGGCTGCCAGAGTAGCTCTCAGCTGTACATTAGATCCGGAAGAACTGGAAGAACTCGGCGTCATGCGTGTTGCAGACATTTGGACAGCTTGTGCAGCTTTTGGTTGGAGACTCCTAATTAATTACGCCAAAACTCGCATAATGCAATAACTAGGGCTGTAATGATACAGCGTATCGCACTGTTCAGTGCGAAGCTCTTGATTCAATACGTCTGCAAACCTCACAGTAGCATAGCAGATTAGCATGGGAGCAGCAGCAGTGGAACGTTCCTCCTGAGCTTTCAGGCCTGGCGTCTGGAGCACGTTGTCTTCACCAACAAGCGTTACAGCGCTGAAGGTTACTGAGTGGTGGAGCGAAACGTTATACTGCTACTAATACCACAAGCATGTCCATGCATCTGCACTGAGTCAGTCTGTGGAACTGGATTAAACCATGGACACACACACACACACACACACACACACACACACAGCTGCATTCAGACAGCTTTTTTTCCCCTCACTGATTCAATCCAGGTAAAAAAAAAATCACATCGGGAAGCTCCCAGCTGCGGAATATGTCTGTCATTTTCAGAGTCATTTCAGTTAGACTTAGATGACGTATCCGACAATTAAATTAGACAAACTTCTCATGAATTATTTAAGCAGCAAGAACACGCTGTTCTACTATTCACCCCGGTGTCAAAACTATAAGCGTCTCTTCACAAGCAAAACATTAACCAGCCTTTAAAAGGTGCCGAGAAGACGGAAAAACCTGGATGGAGCTTATTTTAGTCCCAGGCTGTTTCCAAAACACTGCTTTCTCTCTCTCTCTCTCTCGCTCTCTCGCTCTCTCTCTCTCTCTCTCTCTCTGTCTCTCTCTCTCTCTCTCTCTCTCTCTCTGTGTCTCTCTCTCTCTCTCTCTCTCTCTCTCTCTCTAGGCTTCTGTGATCATTGCTGATAATACGCCCTGGACGTTTTGCCGTGTTCTAGCCCACTCAGTCATCCTTCTCCATCTGGTCATTTAGAGCTGTTCTGATAGCGAAGTGTCATAATGACTGTTTTATGATCTCTTTATAAAGCCGTAGCTCCGAGTGCAAGCCCAGGTTTTCAACAGTGGCTCAGAGTTTCATTTGCACTAAAGCTTTCTGAATGAACTGGAAGCTTTGCAACTTGCTCGGAGGCAAGGAACAGGCTGATTGTGCTCGAGATGGAAACATCGGATTTATTTTGTTTGTTTGTGTGTTTGACGTATTCCAGAAATGCTTTATCTCGATATAACGGAGCTCGCATGTGGCCTTTTAATTCATAAAATCCACACTATGCCCACACGTTTGTTTCCCCAAGCAACTGTGACCACCTTTCCTTTTTTTTTTACTTCCCCTTAATCCTGTTATACCGTGAAACCAAGTTATTTTTGCACTAGGTGAAAGATTTAAACCTGCTCTTAGTCATTGAGCAACACTGCATATGCTTCTCATATCAAGTTCAGGTGATATCATGAGACACGTCAGAGTGCGTGTCCGTGTTCACGAATGATCTGTGTTGCGTCAGTGAACGTATGATTCAAGGGGTGGGCGATATTACAAAAATATCATCATAACTTTTTTTTATTTATTTTTTTAAATTTAAAATATTTAAGACTGATAGAAGGAACTAATTTAAACTGTATTCTAATATTAAATCAGCTGCTTCCAGTTAATGATAATATTAACATAATAAAAACTAGATTAAAAATTATTTTAAAAAGTATAAAGTTCTAAAAAGATATCATGATAGCTCAGAAAAGTGTATCGTGACATCCTTTTATCATGATATCAGTGTTATATAGTCATATCGCCCATTTTTCAAAGCCGTTCTAGGAGATTATATATATATATAAATAATTGATCTTTTCTCATAGTTGTTTTCACTTTGAAAAGGTTCTAATTCATCGGGTATCAATTTTGTTGTGATGATTTAACAAGCGTTGTATCTTTGCCTTGTTTTCAGTAAAACGTGCCATATCTTTATCAATAAGATTCCTCATCGTGCACTACCAGAATCCAGTTTTAGGGATTTTCAGAGCTTTCTGAGGGAACGTGGGGATTTCTTGCAGTTGATCTAGCTTCATCGAGCTGCTTGCGTGTTTGTTTGTGTCAGGTTTTGCATGTCACAGGTCTCCAGTCTCAGGGCTATAAATAGTGCATGGAGCAATACTATTCCCCAGGCCACGCTCTGGTACACAGCAACAGACTGAGATTTAGTTATCCCTATACACACTGCACAAATAAACACATCACGGTGACACACGTTTACAGAGGTGTCAGCAGAAATAAATCGAACAGGACAGCACCTGAGCAAAGATTTACTCGTATTGTCATAAACGGGTCTTTTACAAAAATATCGACACGGATCACTGTACCAATGGGTCTGGTGCATGTCTCCGTAAGACCCTTATATTACATCGTGTAGTGCGAACGGCAGTGTGTCCTGATGCTTCCCCCAACATCCAAACATCGCCGTGTCGCCAGTGTCGCCGGGTTCGAATCCCGACGACGCCACAGCCATCCGTGTCCCGAAGTCCACGAGAGTAAAAATCGGCCGTGCTCTCAGGGAGGGGTGGCTCACTCTCTCTCCCCTGTCAATCACAGTGACACTAGCCAATCACCAGTGTCTGTGAGCGCATGCGTGCAGAAAGGCCCAGAGGAATACAGAGTTGAGAAGATGATCCCAAGTTCCTGAGTAGGAATTTCCCAGTTGAGGAGGCGTTTTCTTAGGTTTTTCCTAGTCGGAGGTTGGGAATTACAGGTGGAATGCATCCATATGACTGGACTTTTTTCACAGTACAGATTTAAATGCATTTTTGTCATAAACTTTGTTACCTCTGCCGCAGCTCCTAGCGTTTATTTATTTATTCATTTATTTATTTATTGACCTGGTTATCAAAGCACCTCTGCTCTGGAATAACCTTTAAAGACTCCAGCGTGTGTATA
Organism: Pangasius macronema; assembly: GCA_037577455.1. NCBI lineage: Eukaryota > Metazoa > Chordata > Actinopteri > Siluriformes > Pangasiidae > Pangasius > Pangasius macronema. The sequence continues at coordinate 4,545,589 of CM074963.1, forward strand.
CACGGGTGTGCAGAGAGCCAGTCAGATTGTAGCCTTTAAGACTTGTGGTGAGAAAAGTGAACACCTCCACCCACTGGCCACAGAGCACTAATAATAACACTGACTCGGGTTTTGACTTTTGGTCGAAGAAATCCTGGAGTGACCGATGCCAGTCGCTACCGAAAATAAAGGACGTTTGAGGATTTTAAAATAGTTGGATAAAATTCTGCAAATGATCAATTACATGGTGTCTTCTTAATACTTTCATCTTTATTAAAGTAATATGGTGCATTCCATTAGTCCATTAATAATTTAGTGTCTTATTCCCTGCAGGGCTTCAGATTCAGATTACTCAAAGGTTTGCTAAAACCAGAAACACCACCATTAAAACATGCCAAAAAAGGAGTACTAGCACTCGTTTATTTCCATTTTGATTCCATGCTGATTTGAAGGGGGTCTAGGAAGAGAATGCTTTCACCACTCCGTGCTTCTGGAAGCTGTTCATGATGCAGAA
>CM074963.1:4581336-4596116 GCA_037577455.1 Pangasius macronema
GACTGACATAATTAAAAACCGATTAAAGTGACCAGTCAATTAGGGTTATATGTATAGCTGAATAATGTAATAATTGTGTGTGTATATATATATAAAATGTTAATCATGTGCTGTCTACTAGGAATGTTGCTTGACTGTAGTGACTACAGTCATAGCCAAGTGTTTAAAAAAAAAAAGCTTCACTCTTAACAGTGTCATCAGTGTTTACAATGCGGTGTGATTATCTCTGAAAACAGGCTCATTCTGTCTCTGCTTCATGATCACTTGACACAGAGGTTGATGTATTGGTGAACTCTGAAAAGATTTTAATTAGATATTGCTAGCGATCACACACCCATTACAGACGCTTAGTAAATGAAGTATGAAGTTTGTAGTTACAGTTTATAACTAGCACCTCTCAGGACACTGAAATAGTTCAGTGTATTCGTGTTTGTGTTTTTATTAGGATCTGTACTCTGTTCCTCGGACTATTCTACCTCATGGAGCTTCTTTCAATGGCCACCCTGTAACGCTCCACATAACCTACGAATCTACCAAAGACACTTTCAGCTTGGAGGTACAATCACTAACTTGAGTGCACTCTCTCTCTCCCTCACACACACACACACACACACACACACACACACACACACACACGCACACTTTCTGATCACAGATTTACAATTAAAACACCACCACTAAGACTTTCATGTAATGTCCTTCACACACACACACACACACACACACACACACACACACACACACACACACACACACACAGAGGGCAGGATCACACTGTTACCTTGTATGGGATACACACACCTTTCTGTCCATAAATGGAAAGGTGAACTGTGCTGTCCATTAGAAAGTAGCCTTTGCCTTATATGAAAAAATACCATAATGCTCTGTGTGTGTGTGTGTGTGTGTGTGTGTGTGTGTATGTAGACTCACAGTAATGAGACAGTTGGGAGCATCAGGTGGAAGATTGCAGAACAGCTTAGCTGTCCGGTGGACAATGTGCAGATATTCGCCAACGACAGCATGGTATGACAATCACACAGTAATCCACAACAGTCATATCTGAGTTACACTCACAAGCCACTTTATTAGGAACAACTGAAGCCCTGTTTATTCATGCAGTTATCCACTCAGCCATGTGGCAGCAGCTGAATGCATAAAATCATGCAAATGCAGGTCAAGCTTCAGTTAATATTCACCGGAAATATCAGAATGGGGAAAAAATGCGATCTCAATGACTTTGACCATGGCATAGTTGTCTGTACCAGATGGGCCGATTTGAGTATTTCAGAAACTGCTGATCTCCTGGGAGTTTCAAACATAACAATGTCTAGAGTTTAAACACAATGCTGCGTAAAACCAAAATCCAGTGAGTAGCAGTTCTGTGGGTGGTATAACCTTGTTGTTGAGAGAGGTAAGAGGAGAACGGACAGGCTGGTTCAAGCTGACAGGAAGGCTACGGTTAAGCAAGTAACCACTCTTTACAGCTGTGGTGAGCAGAAAAAGCATCTCAGAAAGAACAACTTGTCGAACGTCGAGGTGGATGGGCTGCAGTAGCAGAAGACCACATCAGGTTCCACTCTTGTCAGCCATGGGGACACACTCACCAAAACTGGACAGCTGAAAATTGGAAAGATGGCACCAGATCTGATGAATTTCTGCTGCAACATGCAGATGGTCAAAATTTGGTGCCAACAGCAAGCATGAATCCATGGCCCCAACCTACCTAGTGTCAACAGTCCAGACTGGTGGTGGTGGTGTAATGGTGTGGGGAATGTTTTCTTAGGACATATTATATGCCTTAATATCAGTTGATCATTGTTTGAGTGCCGCAGCCTGTCTGAGTATCGTTCCTGACCCCATACATCTCTTTATGGCCAAAATGTACCCAACTTATAATGGCTAATTCCAGCATGATAATGTCCCACAGAGCACAAGTTGTCTCAAACTGTTTGCATGAATATGTCAGTGAGTTCAGTGTATGTCAGTGACTTCTCCGGTCAACAGATCTGAATCTAGTAGAGTACATTTGAGATGTGGTAGAACAGGAAGTTCGCAGCAAGAAAAAATCTGGGCAGCTGACAAACCTGCAGTCATTATGTGACGCAATCACGTCAACAAAGAAATGTTTCCAGCACCTTGTAGAATTCTGAGAGCAAAGGGGTCCTACCTAGTGTTTGTCTGGTGTTTCTAATAAAGTGGCGACTGATTTTATTGTCATATGTTGGTGACTGATGAACAAATGATTGGTTTGTCCATCAGTGAAACATTAAATGTTGGGGCTCTGATTTCTTTTTGTTATTTCTTCTTAACAGCTGAAGATTTTATTTTAATAAGACATGCCACTGTCAATGCTAATATTTGAAATCATAGTTTTTGTTGTCATAGTCCAGTTCATAAAATGTGTGTGTGTGTGTGTGTGTGTGTGTGTGTGTGTGTGTGTGTGTGTGTAGCTGACCATGAACAGGGACCAGAAGCTGTTGAATCAGCTGGGTTTCTCTGATGAGCAGAGTCTGACAGTGAAGAGTTCAGGAACTGGCACTCCATCAGGCAGCTCGGCAGACAGCTCGGCCTCCGCCAGCTCCAGCAGCAGTGGAGTCTTCAACTCCGCGTATGCACTGGAGCAGGTACACACACACACACACACACACACACACACACACACACACACTGCTGTGTCAGCAATTACCTGAGCTCTCTGAAATTGTACTTGTTGAGCTGATTATATTTATACTACTGTATTGAATTTATAACCCGGTATTCACCTAGGTACACACACACACTCTCTCACTCACACACACTTGCACACCTGTGCACTCATCTCCAACACCTTTTTTCCCTTGTGTAGGAGAAGTCTCTGCCTGGTGTCGTGATGGCGTTAGTGTGTAACGTGTTCGAGATGTTGTATCAGCTGGCTAACCTAGAGGAGCCTAGGTAAGGCAGCAGCACCAGAATTCCATCATCATAACCCCGAAGTACACAACTCTCCTTCCTAACAGAATGATATTCACTTGTGATTCGGTTTCAATGTTTTCTAGAATAACTTTGCGTGTGCGGAAGCTGTTGCTGCTCATCCCAACTGATCCGGAGGTGCAGGATGCCCTGGATAACTTTGTACCAAAAGAGTCCAGTGTGTGGAGCCACCAGGTGCCAACGATGATTCGCAAATTATTATTATACACTCCGGTTATACTCACTAGCCATTAACCAGCTACTGGTGATTTAACTTACCACCTGTAAATTCAATCTTAATGAATACTGATGATTTTACTTTGTATTTTAATGCCTGCTACATGCTTTCATCCATCATGGAAAAACACTAGACCTATGTATTTCTATTAGAGCCATAGGAACAAGTTCCAAGTTCTAAACTTTTCAGCCAAATGATATTTGACAGGAGGGAAAAAAACTGATAAATACACATCATTTATGTATGTCTCTTAAGTCTTAAGCTTTTTAGAGCCATAGCATCAATGATAGCAACCTATGTATTTTCATCCATAATGTATACACAGCTAGCAGTGTGCAGAAAGCTAACTCCAGTAACACTAAAGGATTTTAGGAGTGTTTTAGTAGAGGCGTCCTGCAATGGCAAACAACAACATGTGAGATGACTCATTATGTAGAGAGCTGAAACAAAGCCATGTGACTCACACGACATTTCGAAAAGCTCAGATTGTTTATTGGTTTGATGGATTACAGTATGTGAGGGAACAGTATATTCTTAACGCCATGTTCGCTTTTGTTATGCCCCCTTCTCTCTCTCTCTGTTAATAGAAAACTCTGTTCACATTGGGTTCTGGATCTCAGGCCTCCAAGTCTCCATCTCTGTCCAGCAAGCAGCAGCATCAGCAGAGTGCAGCGTCCATCCTGGAGTCGTTGTTCCGCTCGTCTGCGCCGGGCATGTCCACTTTCAGAGTGCTCTATAATCTTGAGGTACGTCAGAAAGCTGAACAAGTGTGGTTAAGGCTGTATGTGTAGTCACAAAATGAACCTCAGACATATTTACTCCTGGTTTTGCCTCTTTCCTCAGGTGCTGAGCTCAAAATTGATGCCTACCTCAGATGATGAGATGGCAAAGACTAGCGTGAAGTCCTTCTGTGAGAATTTTCTCAAAGCTGGAGGTCTTAGGTAAGAAACTTGCTCCAGCTGATTCATAACTCTGATTTTACAGCTGTGACTTATATATGTGTGTGTGTGTGTGTGTGTGTGTGTGTGTGTGTGTGTGTGTGTGTGTGTGTGTGTGTGTGGTCAGTCTGGTGGTTAATGTCATGCAGAGGGACTCGATCCCCTCTGAAGTGGACTACGAGACCAGACAGGGAGTCTACTCCATCTGCCTGCAGCTTGCAAGGTACTTTATTTATTTATTTATTTTTTGTATCTGTTTCTCTCCTCCAATGAATTTTAATTCAAGGAAGCTTAATTGACATGACTTCATGAAGTACAGTATCTGTCCCTGTCTCCTCCTGCAGATTCTTACTAGTAGGACAAACAATGCCAAGCATCCTGGATGAAGAGTTGAGTAAGGACGGTGTGGACACACTGTCCTCCCGGCCCTTCCGTAATGCGGGCCGGCAGAGCGGACGGCAGCTTTCTCTCTGTGGGACGCCAGAGAAATCCTCCTACAGGCAGATGTCCATGTCTGATAGGTCCTCCATTAGGGTAGAGGAGATTATACCAGCAGCCCGTGTTGCCATTCAGGTGTGTTTCTGTGTGGATTTGTGGACAAACTGTTACCAGTAGATTAAAATCATTTCAGCAAATTTGGAGTAATGTGATATCTTAAGCCTGTGTTGTTTCTGCTGTTGCTGTGGCCATAGACCATGGAGGTGGGAGACTTTACGTCTACAGTGGCCTGCTTCATGCGCCTCACCTGGGCTGCAGCTGCTGGCCGATTGGACCTGGTGGGCAGCAGCCAGCCAATCAGAGAGAGCACCAATTCTCTGCTGCCTCTGGGAGTCCGCAGCAGAGTTAGCAGCACAGGTGAAACCCAGACCCACATGGTCACAAATAAAGCAGCTTGATGAACATAAGCCATGTTAAGATCACATTGTGAATCAGCAACAGTCTTTCATTTACAAACCTTGCAGGGGGAAACACATCTACTTCCCACTCAAACACCTGTTTTTCATTGAAGTCAAATATCCAATTTTTTCTGAACTCCATACTTCTCTTAAGAGCGAGGGTGAGCAGTGGCATCCTAGGGCTGGAGTTAAAAACCCCGCTTCTGAGGCAGACTTGGCCCTTTGTCAGCTCATATATAATGTCGTATGACAGTTTCATGAATTAGATGCAGAATTGCGCATCTGTCGCATTTGTTCATCCATGTCCTCACTTCTGTGAAGCTCTGATTAATAAGGGCCACCATCAAGCAATAATCATATATGAGCTAACAAACATATATGAGCTGACAAACATATATGAGCTGACAAAGGGCCAAGTCTGACTCTTCTGATTGACATTTACAGATGATACAAAACCATATTAGCTATATCTTAGCATGAGTTTCCCCTCGGCGTAATTGTGATTATCAACATGATTTGCTGTTTTTGTTGTTGAATTGTATTTTGAATGTATTGTATGTTGTATGTTGCACTCAAATTAACACCCAGTTCTCGCAGAGTTTACGTGTACGAATACACCAAAGATAAAAGGAATTAATTAGGAAACTGTTTGTACGTTTGCTTGTTTTCTGATCACATTTGACCATACACGAAAAGGGCAACTGTGTCAGTCAGTGTGTGTCTCTGTGTCTCTCCGTGTGTGTGTGTGTGTGTGTGTGTGTGTCACAGGCAGTAACTGCAGCTCCAGCAGTGAAGGAGAGGCCACCACGTTGCAGGCCGGCATCTGTGTAAAACAACAGTGTGTATCCATTAAAGACACAATCATCGCTCGAGAAGCTCTTTCACTCTTGGTCACCTGCCTGCAGCTTCGCTGTCAACAGCTTTGTAAGAACGCACACCAATAAACGAATAATCTCTCACCAATACCGATGTGTGTGATGCGAGCACTACAATTTAAACCACTTTTTAAATCAGAAATCTTGCTGTCAGTGGTTTCCGTCTAACTGACGTCTTGCGGTTTCATCTAATGATGACGTTTCCAGCAAAAGCTTTGCATCTTCTTCAGAAATCTCAAGCAGAAAACAAGTTGTGTTTGCATTTTCTTGTGTTTTGCTCCCCTGATTTTTCCATCTGGCAAAAACTAAAGGAACAGAATGTAAAGACTACTGATTAGTAGTTTAGTTTTCTTTTTTTTTCTTTTCATATCTCAGCTAATCTTCACAGTTAAACCGTGCCATAGTTTCCAGATGATTATCGGTGCACTGTTATTTCCTACAATTAATCTAAAATCCTCGTCTCCTTCTCAGTCTAGCTGTTGCTATAGGGACGCACATGATAAAAACAAAGTTGCACATACTCTCTGAGATGGAAATCTGCCTGCTGTTTCCTGATGATGTTGTTTGCTTTTGCTCCACAGCTTCTTTCTATAACCTGCCCTGTGTGAATGATTTTATCATCGATATTCTGCTGGGATCTCCCAGTGGAGAGGTCAGTGGAGTCTTTCCTCTCTGCCTTTTTCAGGAGCTTCAGTTGTGTAATAATTTGAAAGTAATCCTCTTGTCTCACTTTGGTATAGATCCGGCGGGTGGCATGTGATCAGCTGTACACTTTGAGTCAGAGTGATACGTCAGCGTATCCAGAGCTGCAGAAGGCCAATCTGTTTCTGCTGAAGGTGGTGTTGACTGCGCAGCTCCCACTCTGGTCTCCCACCAGTGTCATGAGGGGCATCAACCAGAGGTACGCATACACATTAACACATACGTATGTATCACTCTCGGTGCAAGCACAGGCATCATACAGGCATTCCGTATGAAGAGCTATCTTATCTGTACTTATCATAATATCTGAAGAGGCAACTGTTCAATGTTTGTACTGTTGCTCATTAGGCAGTTTGATTATTATATGTACATGGTCTCAAGTAGTATATACTCCAGCTGAAGTAGTGGTTGTTTGTTTCTTTAGGTTGCTTTCACAGTGTACAGAGTATTTTGACCTGCGATGCCAGCTTCTGGATGATCTGACTAGTAAGAGTGCTAATCCACAATCAAGCTTGTTTTTTTTTTTTTTTTGAGAATATTATGGTGGGTTTTACTGGTAGGTTTGTCATGTCATGTGACATCATTGCTTTACTCTTCATGAAGCACTTTTAAAAATCACAGATACTGTCCTCACTCTCTTGACTGACTGTGATTATGCTTTTCTTCTCTGGAATCACACACACACACACACACACACACACACACACACACACACACACACACATACAATCAGTCAGTTGTGTGCCTTATTTTCACTGGCAGTTTCATTTATTTATTGAAAATATACATATTATGTAAATCCCCACGTTAACTAATGCTTTGTTTTCTATAGACACGGAGATGGAGCAGCTGCAGATCAGCCCGGCGGCCATGTTGGAGGATGAGATCAGCTGGCTGGATAACTTTGAGCCAACGTGGACCAGTGAGCTGGAGACTAGCGAGGCTGACAACATCCTGCAGGCCGGCCATCTGCGCCTCATTAAGACCCTGCTCTCGCTCTGCGGCAATGAGAAGGAGCAGTTCGGTTAGTCTGTTACACTCAAATGCAACATTCAGTTAATCTCTCACTTACATGCACTCTGCCAAACAACTCGAATTAGCAGCATGTTACCTGTGCCTTTGAACACACACACACACACACATCTTTTGGCTTTTAGGTGCATTGTCATTTATTTTTTTCAGGCCCCTCTCTTATCCAGCAGCTGTTGGATGACTTCCTGTTTCGAGCGTCACGCATTATCCTGAATAGCAACAACCCTTCCAGCAGCACAGCCCCTCTCCATGACTTCCACCCAAAGTGAGTACATATTCAATGCTTCCAAAGACCGAACCCCTTGTACTCTCTCTCACACACACACACACACACACACACACACATTGTAACCATGCTACAACTACCCCTTGTAACAAAGCACTAGGCTCCTTCTATAAATGTTAATGAAACATCTCCTAAAAATAACATCACCACATCAATGATTATACGTTTTATAGTTTGTTAAACAACAACACAGTCTTTTTTAAATTCATTTATTATTAATCTTAGAGCAGCCGGCATGCCAGGCCCTCTCTATGAGCTGTTACTATAGAAACAATAAGAAGGAGCGCATTAATATAAACCCATCATTCAGGTTTCAGCCGGAACTACTACTCAAGCCATGCTGTCAATGCAAAAATAATGCGCACCTGTCACACGACATTTACACTGCTTACATAAAACATCTCACACACAGGACACCTCTTTCATTTTTTTTTTTAAATTAAAAGATTTATGCATATTCTGTGCGCTAGGCTGTGTAAATAAGACGCAGATTTGAATAATATTCACACAGTGAAATTAGTTCTGAGTGTACATTCGCTGTCACACTCGCCCACATACTCGCACACTTTTCCCTCACACTCACTCTCCTTTTCTGTCTTCCTCCCAGGTGCAGTACAGTCAGCAGTCGGTTAGCAGCTTACGAGGTGTTGGTGATGTTGGCTGACAGCTCTATCACCAACTTGCAGCTTATCACTCGAGAGCTGCTCTCCATGCACCACCAGGCCGACCCCTCTCTCTCCAAGGAGTTTGATGTACGTCTTTTCCCCTTTTTTGAGTAATAACACAGTCACTCACTGGCCACTTTATTAGGTCCTGCTCATTCATGCAATTGTCCATTCAGCCAATAATGTGGCAGCAGTGTAATGCATGGAATCATGTAAATACAGGTCAAAAGCTTCAGTTCAACAGAATGGAGGGAAATGTGATCTATGGACCCATTCGGTGTAAACTCTAGAGACTGTCGTGCACTGCCACTACATAACTGACTAATCGGATCATTGTGTGAATGTGAATGTGAACATGTTTAGATGTGTTGTTAGACACTAAATTAAAAGGCAAATAAGATGCAGTGTGACCTTTGTGTTTGTCGCCTCAGTACCTCCCGCCGGTGGATGGCCGCTCCATATCGGGGTTTGTGGGGCTGAAGAATGGCGGGGCGACCTGCTACATGAACGCTGTCTTTCAGCAACTCTATATGCAGCCTGGCTTACCTGAGGTTTGTGCAACAGTGCCATCAAATACACTATCAGAATAGATGTTCAGATAATCGCTTCATTCTGGCACACAGTTCATGGGTTTGGTCCATTTTATATACAGCTCACTAAAAATGGTATTCACCAATTACTGCTGGTGAAACTGACAGTGTGTGGGTTTGGTGTGAGCTTCGTGCTCTTAACACCCCATTTCCACAAGATGGAGCTAGATCTGCAGTAACGTTTTTTCATTTGAATGAGAAATCCTTGTATGTTATAAGCTAGAGTCTCAGAAATAATTCAGTATTGTCTAATGGCAGCTTTTTAAAGGTGTTTTTCAATGTTTATGTCAGGCCATCCTGTCGATAGAAGATGACACCGAGAACCCAGAAGAGAGTGTGTTCTGTCAAGTGCAGTCCCTTTTTGGCCATCTGATGGAGAGCAAGTTGCAGTACTATGTGCCTGAGAACTTCTGGAAGGTGAACATATTGTTTAATATTATGACCAGCTTGTATTCAGTTAGCAGCAAATGGTCACATGGTGATATAATCTATGGGGGCAGTCGTGGCTTAATGGACCGAGAGTCGGACTTGTAACCTGAAGGTGGTGGGTTCGAGTCTCGGGTCCGGCAGGGATTGTAGGTGGGGGAGTGAANTGAGACCCTTGAGCAAGGCACCGATCCCCCAACTGCTCCCCGGGCGCCGCGGCTAAAATGGCTGCCCACTGCTCCGGATGTGTGTGTGTGTTCACTACTGTGTGTGTGCACTTGGATGGGTTAAATGCAGAGCACAGATTCGAATATGGGTCACCACACTTGGCCACAAAGTCACTTCACTTCCACTTAAAAATAAAAATAATGATTTTGAGGACGGTGTGTGGTGTTAATGTTAAAATGTTAAATGCATCTGTGCAGATCTTTAAGATGTGGAACAAGGAGCTGTATGTACGAGAGCAGCAGGATGCCTACGAGTTCTTCACCAGCCTCGTGGACCAGTTGGATGAGCATCTGAAGGTAATTATTTAGCTTCGTAATTCATTATTTGAAAACTAGTGAAGCAATATGGGAAAAAAAACTCATATATTGGCTCCTGACGAGTCGATAGATTCTCTTAGAGCCTTATACAGCCGAATCACAGCCATGCTGCTGATCAGTACGACAGCACTTTTACACGTCTGATATTGCTTTTATGCAGCAGTTCTATAAACAAGAAATGAATATAAAGTAAATGATATTTCAGACACAGTATGACCAAATATTTTTGCTCCGTCAACGAAAGAGCATGGGAAATGATAGTTCCCAAAGAAGCTCGATTTTAGAGCGTTGTGTGTTGTCATATAACGTACAGGCTGACTGACATCGTGCAGTAAGTGTACTAACAGTGTCAGTGTAACATACTATTGCTAGAAGTGGAATTTTAATTAGCAAACACAAACAAGCGGAGTGATCCAAACAGGGAATGTCCCAGTGCTCTTGGAATGTCGCTTCTCCAATCCAGTGGGTGGACCAGTAGTAGCTGTTGTATAACTGATAATATCATTTGTTTTTCTTTCCTTCAGAAAATTGGAAGAGAGCAGATCTTCAAAAATACATTCCAGGGCATTTTCTCTGACCAGAAAATATGCAAAGACTGTCCGCACAGGTCAGTAATAGTGTCAGAGCAGTCTTTCTTACAGATGCATTAAATATTAGGAATTGAGATGCATTACATAAATAAATCGTCTCTTCCGGTTAAATTTATGCTCTGACATTTTATCTGCTCAAGTTTAAATTAAGTACACTACTGACGCAGGTCTGCTAAGTTGGATAAGTGTTTATAAGTGCACTCTCTGTTTCTCTCTCTCTCTCTCTCTCTCTCTCTCTCTCTCTCTCTCTCTCTCTCTCTCTCTCTCTCTCTCTCTCTTTTTCTCTCTCTCTCACTCTCTCTCTCTCTCTCTCTCCCTCTCCCTGGTATACAGATATGAGCGTGAGGAAACCTTCATGGCACTGAATTTAGGGGTGACGTCCTGTCAGAGTTTGGAGATTTCTCTCGATCAGTTTGTCAGAGGAGAGGTGCTGGAGGGCAGCAATGCTTACTACTGTGAGAAATGCAAAGAGAAGGTGAAGAGCTTTTCATACCCGTGTGGGCTTTTACTTACAGTGCTAAATGGTGATTTATAATACTAATACATGTAGACTAAAGGTGTGTGTGTGTGTGTGTGTGTGTGTGTGTGTTGATAATGTGTTTTTTAGAGGACTACAGTGAAGCGCACATGTATTAAGTCATTGCCCAGTGTGCTGGTTATCCATCTCATGCGATTTGGCTTCGACTGGGAGAGTGGACGCTCCATTAAATACGACGAACAGATAAGAGTAAGACACTTTCATTGCTATTGACTAGTAAAAGATCTCATGGCTGTGACTGATTTTACAATATCCACCCGTGATCCCATTCGTGGGATCCAGTTATCTAAACTACAGGCTTTCCTGAACTGACACTGGCGTTATAGCGTTTTAAAGTGGAAGGGGAGAAACGTTTCCGATTCTGATCATTTAATTATTCCATTCCAGTTCCATGAAAGATGTCCTGCCTACCTCTACTTATCTACTTATATAAAACCAACAGTACTGTACAAGTTTAAAGAATTACACATTTACAATGGGAAATAAGTTATCATTTGTATTGTACAACAGTCTCTATTTTATCACCCAAGGTAAAAGTCACACTTTTTTTTTCCCCTTCTTTGGCACAGGAGCATAGCAGACATTTTGATAGCTGGTATGTGATTCCAAACTGACCTGATTAGGCTTTTGTCCATTTCACTTTGTCACATAACTTTCCATGATCGCAGCATGACATTCACTATTCATTAAGGGAATCACACCTAAAAAGCTAGCAAGGTTTTACACATCTTTAGGCAGACTGACTGTATTCACTAGCGTGTTTGGTAAACTGTGCAGGCCAGCACACATTTCTCTTAAGTGATCAGAGAACTGTAACAGTGATTTGTCTCACTAGTTCCCGTGGGTGCTGAACATGGAGCCGTACACGGTGTCTGGCATGGCTCGACAAGACTCCAGTTCAGATCACGGAGAGAACAGCAGGGGGGGAGAGGCTGGGCCTGGAGGCTCCCCACGCAAGAAAGTCACCATTTCTGAGAACTATGAACTCGTGGGAGTGGTGGTACACAGCGGTCAGGCACATGCAGGACACTACTACTCCTTTATCAAAGACCGCAGGTAAGCGCAGATTCAGCAGAGTCACCACTACTCATGTTAGATGGCTTTTGTACTTAAAATAGGAAAGTACTTTTCCTTACCAACTATTAATCAGGTTCACAGCCCATATACACCACATGTGCTACATTTCTCACAACCACCTAAATCTCTGGGAATGTGAGGTGTTAAAAGATTTGAAGAAGTAAAGCATTTTGCTTCTGCATATTTGCTGTGTGTGTGTGTGTGCGCTAGTTATTTCTTGTGTAGTGTGTGTATGGGGGGCTGTTACTGATTTGGCCCACTGCCTTTCTTGCAAGTGGTTTTTGCATGCTCTAATAGCTTAAACAGGTCCAGATGCTTGGGCGAGTCATACCTTTTTTAAACTGGAACAGCCACCCAGGGAACCGAGGAATGCAGGCATGACCTGAATACTCTAAGCTCAGCTAATAGTCTACACCTTTTTTCTCTTTTTGCTACAATCGTCTCTTCTTGTCTCTCATCTAGGGGGGGCTCGCGAAGCAGATGGTACAAGTTTAACGATAACGTTGTTGAAGAGTTTGACATGAACGATGAAACCCTGGAATACGAGTGTTTTGGCGGAGAGTACAGACCCAAAGTCTACGATCAGTGTATGTTTCCCTTTCTCCAGATCCATTTGTCTAGACACCCAGCTGATACACAAGAAATCCCCTAACCAAATGCTCATGAATGCAAACTGTATGAGTAGTAAATCATTTGTTGAAGATATCATGCACCGTTCTCCTGTAGCTAACCCGTATCCAGATGTGCGGCGACGCTACTGGAATGCTTACATGCTGTTTTACCAGCGCATCAGTGAGCAGAACTCGCCCGTGTTGCCCAAAAAGAGCCGCGTCAGCGTCATGAGACAGGAAGCCGAGGACCTGTCCCTGTAAGTCGCAAACAGTAATGGAATCACATGTGAATGGATTTTCTGAGGCTAATATTTACCTGTGTCTTTCTCTCAGGTCTGCCCCTTCTTCTCCTGACATTTCCCCCCAGTCATCCCCACGACCCCCCAGAGCCAATAATGACCGGCTCACTCTGCTCACCCGGCTGGTCAGGAAGGGCGAGAAAAAGGGCCTCTTTGTGGAAAAGATGCCTGCCAGGATCTTCCAGGTGCCGTTATTATATATCGCACATCAAACTGTCTGTCTCAGAGGAAGAGCACAGATCAAAGCTCAGCTCTATGTATCTATAGTAATCACGGTGAAACCTAGCTAACATACTGTCATAACAGTGAGGGAAGTGAATAGGTATATGATGCAGGATGTCAGGTCTTCTAGCATAGCATTTGAGTCTGTCTAATGAATTTATTTTCTGTGCATTCAACCGCCGAGATGATTGCCTGTAGTCAACAGAAGAGTTATGTGGCTCCGCACTATAATTTGCTCAGTTGAGTCAGTGTTTCCACGTACCTGTGTGTTCCTGATTTTAAAAAAAAGATCATTCGTTATCCCTCAGTCTTAATTAATACGTTTACTAAAAGCCGGATCTCGCGGACCAGGCAGATCTCACTCCAGCCGATGTGCGTAGTGCAGCAGACAGAGGGATTTGGAAGTTCAACATAGCCTACATACCAAATGAAGTGTTTGTTTTGCCAGGCAACTGCAAATAATAAGTGAATAGCCTTCACACAAAATGTGCTTTGTCTGGAGTACGTGGTGTACTGATTCGTCCTCCCCTGTGGTTGTTCATTTGTTTAACACCCAGATGTTTGTCTTGCAGATGGTGAGGGATGAGAACCTAAAATTCATGAAGAACAGAGATGTGTACAATAGTGATTACTTTAACTTCACCCTGTCACTGGCCTCCGTCAACTCGGTAAGACTCCACCACATCTGGGTTTTTTTTTTTTTCTTCTGAATTAATACCTAAATGCTTTACAGATTTAAACAAATGTTAAGGGAACTATCTGTTTGTGTACACAGACGAAGCTGAAGCATCAAGCCTATCAGGCCATGGCGAAGACCAGCCTGCAGCTGGCTGTGCAATTCCTGTTCCACACGTACCTGCGCACCAAGAAGAAGCTTCGGTACAGGAGCTCACTTTGTCAAGTCACCTAATCTTTTATAAAATATTTTATAAAAAGCCTTTTTTTTAGTTATAGCCCGAATCCATGGTGTGGCTGTGTCTAATGTCTTCCTCACTGCTCCTATCCAGCATGAGACACATCGAGTAATTGAGCACATTTAGACAAAGCCAAGGGCAGCGCACATGTAGTCTTCATGACAACAGAGTCTATTGGGAGCGAATTTTGTCCGACGACATTAAAATACAAGTTTGAATTACAAGAGACTCCGTCATTTAGTGAGGTGATATTTCTGTGCGACTGTCGCATGAATCTCAAACAGTAATCAGATAGAACACACTTGTGTTTTATCCTGTGTAGTGAGCATACAGTATGAGAAAAAGAGTACACACTCTTTCAAGACATGACAAAACATCAGTGTAACA
>CM074963.1:4599058-4611128 GCA_037577455.1 Pangasius macronema
CTCCATTACTCTGGACTGTTGACCCCAAGTACTTAAACTCCTGTACCTTCTTCACCTCTTCACCCTGTAATCTTATAGAAATGTCATACACATGCAGGTCTGTAATCAGACTGTCCTGCATTTGTGTAATTCAAACACAAGCCTAGCAAACTAAGCAAGCAAGCTGAATAATGTGGGGTTTTGGATAAGACTATATACTGAAACAGTGAAGAACATTTACGTATGACAGCGTAAGGGATGCAAAATAATTTGTTTCTCGAAACATTTACGTGTCTGTGGAATGACGTAAAAAGAAAAACGGAAATCTACCATCTCCTGGGAGACGTCAGGGTCTCTGAGTTTATACCATTCGAATCTGAGAAAGGGCTTCTGGGTAGGTATCATACTTGCCCTGTCTCCATCATGAAAAAAATCTGCATGGTCATGTGACCAAGTTGCCAATTTTTCCCTTTTCAGCTTTGATGCATCAGAGCAACAACGTGGACAGCAGCCGCTGCTATCAGTGTGTCAAGTTCCTGGTCACTTTAGCTCAGAAGTGAGTGTATTGCAGATATTCTGTCTTATCATAGGAGACTCTGATAGCTTTTTTTTTTATTGCTTGTTTTTAATATTGGAAAGAATTAGCAAACTCGTTGTTTGTGTTTTGGCCAGGTGTGCTCCTGCTAAAGACTACTTCAAGGAGCTGTCAGGGCACTGGAGCTGGGCAGTGCAGTGGCTACAGAAAAAGGCAAGATACTGACAAAAGAGCTACACCACTGAGCCATTCTTCTCCCCATTTCCATCGTGTGTGTTAGGTATTCAACAGTGCATTTTTCTCCCACTTTCCCAGATGTCAGAGCATTACTGGACACCTCAGAGCAACGTGTCCAATGAGACGTCTACAGCTAAAACCTTCCAGCGGACCATCTCAGCACAGGCATGAAATTTCAACTTGATGCAATGTCTTGCCCTTAGTGTTTCCTTCGACCTTGTGTAGGCTGTCACTGTGTTTGTGTTTGTGTGTGTGTGTGTAGGATACACTGGCCTATGCCACAGCTCTGCTGAATGAGAAGGAACAGTCTGGCAGCAGTAATGGCTCTGATGGCAGCCCAGCTAATGAGAACTCAGACCGCAGCCTCAGACAGGTACCACACCTGAATATCCCACACTCATGAATTTCTTTGATGAATACATGTATATGATATGTACGGATGATTAGAAGAGTATGCTCGTTAGGTTTTTGACTGTTAAAGGAATGATCCAGTTTGGAATGCTGTTCTAGTTTTACACAGTAAAATGTGAATTATACAGATTTAGTGCTTACAATATATACAAAAATATCTTTAGTGTTAACGTTTATCAGTGGAATTTTACGTCTTAAGTTTCAAGTAAAAGAAGTTTTCAAGCTTTCATTTCAGCTGCCTCCAGAAGCAGTATCCAATTACTGCCAGACTTGACATGTTGTGGAGATTTGACTTCTTCCTGCCTTATAACCGATGACGCAATATCATCTACTGAGTCTAATACCTCTTCTCGCTTTCAGAAGCACCTCTCAGGCAGCAGGCATGGCTAGCAGGTTGGCTAAACTGTTCATAGAGAGAGCCAAGCATGCAGTCCAAGAACACTGCCTGTGCCACCAAGGGAATATTTGTCTGCTCTTGGGTAGCTTGGCCCTAATCAGTGGGCTTAGCCACTGGCTACCTCACTATGCTGTGCTCCAAAGAGCAGTAGTGATTGAACAATCTCTGCTCAGTGCATGTACTGTAGTCCAGTGTTGGCAGGACAGTGGGGATCAGGACAGCTGTTTGTGTCATGGTCTGTGCATTACTTGGGTAAACCAGTCATGAAACAGCCCCTTTCACAATGGACCACTGAAGGTATTGTTTGGGCTTATTCCAGCAGGGGGCTGCCGCTTCCCGCAGGGTCGTGAGTGGAATGGTGGAGGACATGTTCACCTTCGGGAGATCTTATGCACTTGATGCAGTTAAGCCCATGCTTCATTTGGTGACAGTCTTTGAGGCAATCTTGGTAGCAGTTCAAGAGTCACGATATCATGATACAACCTTAGCGTGAGTGAGGTACACTGTATGGCCAAAAGTAAGTGCACACCTGACCATCACACCCATATGTGCTTGTTGAACATCCCATTCCAGATTTGGTCCCCTTTGCTGTTAGAGTGACTGGGAAGGCATTAGTGAGGTCAGGCACTGATGTTGGGCGAGGAGGCCTGGGACGAAGTCCACACCATCCTTGGCAAACCATGTCTTCTTGGATTGTGCATAGCGGCAATGGCATGCTGGAACACGTGTGCGTCTCTTAGTTCCAGTGAAGGAAGCTGTAATGCTCCTCAGTGTCACATTTTCCTCTTTTTTCTAATCTCTTGCCCCCTCCACCCTCCCATACTGTAACCAACAAAAAGACCCCTCACGTAACTGCTCCATTGTATGATGTCGTATGTGTTTGAGACTTTGTTTATTGCTTTGACTGTTCTGTTAATGTTCTTCTATCGCAGATGAGAGAGGACGTTAGCGCCTCGCATGGCTGCTTTAAGGACCTCTTCTCTCCTTATAGGGGGAAGATGTGACCCGTCATTCCATTCATATCATTGTAGAAATACAATGACAATAAACGCTGTCTATCTAATGCTACAGCATACAAAGACATTTGAGGAAGACTCACATGTGGGTGTGATGGTCAGGTGTTCACATACTTTTGGCCATATAGTGTATCTTCCCAGATCTCACCCCCTTATGTATAGAGCGAGGAATAGTTGTGGTTATCCAGAATGAATAGATGACATTGCATCGCGGGTTGTAAGGCAGGAGGACTTCTTCCACTCACTGTGGCTTGCGCAGCTGAATACTGATTCTTGAAAGTACAAGAGGGCATGTTGTAACCTAAAGTTTTCCATTCTTTTCTCAGTTCAGGGCACTATGTCTAAATTGTTCTGCATTATGACAACTCTCTTCCATTTTCTGTGTTTTTGTTCAGGGATCGGAGTCTCCTATGATGTTGGGTGATTCTAAGAGTGATTTAGAAGATGTTGACCCCTAGCTCTCTTCATCAGCAATAGGGGCACTTTTTTACACAAGCAAAAAACAAGATTCCCTCCAATGGAGAGATATTGTAGCTCCAAGCAGCCAATCAAAAGACTGCATTTGACCTCCAGGGTGGCACAAAACGGATCATCGGGAAACAAGAGGCACAAACCCAGCCAATGAGATTTCTCACTGCAGGTTGCTCTAAAGTAAAGAAACGGGAAAGACGGTCGTGGCTGGTCAAGGCAGTGGCTGAGGTTGATAAGAGCTCAACTCTCACTGGATAGCGTGTGTTTACTGAGATCCCATCATGTAGCCTGAGCTCAGTAGAACATGGAGGAGGTTTTTGTTTTGTGTCACTTTTTTCACACACATGCAGGATTTAGTGGTGCTGAGGAAGGGTGTTTTAAACAACAAAGAAAAGGAAAGAAAAAGAAGACTGTTTGTGGATATTTGCCAATATAATAAGAGATGCATTCATGAAAAATTTAAAGCTGTGTTCCATAGGTGTAATTTCAAATGTAAAATAATATTTTTAAGAATTCTATACTTTTTTTTTTCTTTTGTTTGAGAGGTGCCTCGTAATCAACTCTAAGAGGAACTTGCTACTCTTAGCTACTTAAATGACAGTTGTTCTCTCTCTCTCTCTCTCTCTCTCTCTCTCTCTCTCTCTCTCTCTCTCTCTCTCGCTGGTATTTTTTTAAATGCACTTTATATATGACTTCATTTTGTCAGGTCTGAGAAGGTGACATTTGACAGGCGATTGAGTGGCCATGTTCTTTTGCTGCTTTGCATTTTTTCTTCTTTTTTTTTTTTGTCGTTTTGGCACTGTCAGGAAGAGGGAATTGTGTATTTCATAGAATTCACAACTGTCATAACTGATACATTATCCTTGGAAGTTAAGAGCCTGTTTCCAAACATTTTGGAGTTTGGCTAAACTCGTGGAGTTCATTCAGAGCGCTTCAGCTGTCTTCATATATCTTTCTTTCGAAAACCCAAAGCCCATCTACTTCCACAAGATAACAGTGGAACACACGGAACTTGTGTGTAAACGGAAAGCATCGGAAAATGTCTGGAAAATCTTCCTGATTTTGATTTTCCTTTCAGAATGACAAGTGCCAGAATGAAGCAATCGGCGTCTTATTGTGGAGGTGAAATGTCACAATCTTGCTCTATCTGCTGTTTTTTTTTTCCTCTCCCCTCTCATGTGTTTGTCTCAGGCTTGCTGCAGTGGGTCTGCCCCTGCAGCCTATTAGTCTTCATGTGGATGCCAATATAAATGACACGTACACACACATGCACACCGACACACACTCTCTCGCTCACTCCTGGACGTCTCTAGGCTCTTTTGTGTCACTGTATGTGTGTATAGCGGTGGCTGTGTAGACAGAAAAAAAAATGTGTTTTGTATTATTCACTGTTGCTGCATCTGTCCAGAACACTTACTCACCAAATCACACACACATGCACATCAACGAACATCCAATGCCTACTGAGAGCCCGGGGTGAGCTAGTCAGATCACACAGCCAGCCTCACACTCGCTGCTTTGAGCTTTAACTTGGATGCTTTTTTCAGGGGTTTTCTTTGCCAAGAGCTATTTTATAGTTATTTGCCTGTATTTGTTTGTCCATGTCTGTCTGCCTTATACCATGTGCATATGTGGTACGTACACACAACAACAACAACAACAACAACAACGGCACTGTTGCCAAAAGAAAGAAAAGGAGTGTAGAGGAGGAACTTGAGTGCCAAGGACTATTTGGTGCTTGCCATGATGTCTGGCCTTTAGTTATGCTGACTGTATTCCTCTCTCTCTCTCTCTCACTCTCTCTCACTCTCTCTCTCTCTCTCTCACTCTCTCATCGTCTAACCTCCGTTTCATGCTCCAGACTGGAGCCAGGATCTCAGCAAAGTGTCAGGGCCAGTTGCTGCTTATTTTGTATTTCGTCTAGTACACTCCTAGCGACATTCATACAATGTTTACAAAAGAACCGATCTCAGCACCGCATTGCATACAGGCATTTGTTTTCTGCGAGAAATGGAAAGGGACGCTGCGTGACTCATCATTTAACAGCCAGCATAAGCGTGCTGTCGTAGAGCCTAAACCGAGCGATGACAATGGAGCTGAAGAACAGAGAAGAGAAATGCTGTCGTTTAATCCGGGATCACCGGTCATTGTTAGTGTCTTACTTCGCTTATGCATGTATGTTTGTGAATGTAAGTGTGAAACCTTGACATTACTCTCTTTGGGTAAATGTGTTTTGGAGTGATAACAATCACCGTGAAACAAATAGAGGGTCTTATTGCTCCTGATGCCATATGACTGTCTCACTCTTTTTCTAAACAATCAACAGACTACAGCCATCTCCTGTAGTTCAATCATTGTAACAGCATAGGTCAGACGAACTCGCCTCCTTTTTTCGGGTTTTCCGATAATCTGATGTTGAAATCCACATGTAGCTATATTTCAGTCTCCCGTTAGACCTGGCTCGTCACTTTTCACCGGTAACGTGGACCTGCTTTCAGCTTCTGACCTCCTTTCTCAGACTGTCCCTTCAAACAGTCAGCTTGCATCACCCCCAGGATTGGACAGATTCTTGAATGTCACGCAACACTGGATCTTTTTTTTTATTCGGCCAAATAGAAATTGAGTAAAGAAGACACACCAAAACACTTGGAATTCAGATTCTATTGTATTTCCATTCAGTATACTAGTGTTACCCTCTTTTGAGCCTTTTTTTTTTTTTTTATGTTGATTGACTGGAGCTGGAGACACTTAAATGGTTTTATTACTTGCACCTCTGCCGAGTGTATGGATGATCAGAATTGAGAAATGCATGTTCAAACCACATTTTAATTTGTAAATCAGAGTTTGATTATGGGAACTATTTGATATAAAAATGAATAAAACTGGAATGCAGAACATTTTATAATTTGTGCAGCTATACTTTGTGTACCTGTAAGAGTAAACTCATCTCAGTGGCGCAATTAAAGATTTTACTGAAGCAAAGTCATTTTATTATTAAAAACAACAGGTGCAAAAAAACACATTTACAAAGACAGAACTACTAGAATACATTCAGTGCATGCAAGAGTTAATAATGCAGTCAGTCTTTTGTAAAGAAATAGTAGGATTTATCAGAATGAAGCCAGCATAATGAACAGTAAAGCAGGAATGAAACCTTATGTGTAGTTGAGATTAACAAGTTTTACACTAGTAGTGGTTTGTGTTTAATTGAGAGAAACTGAGTATTGGGGAAAATTCATTGTAAAGGCAAAGTTTTAATGGCACAACTAGCAGAAAACACTCCACTACAAGGAACTGTATCCTGTTCTAGCCTTTAGACGGATGTCTGATATGTGACCACACGCTTAGGGAAAAATGTTAAACTGTTCTTACAGAGAAAGACTCTGTGTGAACCCTCGGTTGTAGTGTTCTACCTATCAGAGTGTTTTTAGTAGAGTCCCTCTTGGAAGCAAAGAACCCTTGAGGAACTGATTTTTCTTAGTGTATTTATTCATTAATCTTATTTTGTTATTAAAAAAAAATCTCCGTTGAACTGCTCTGAGCCTGATTGAATGTAATGCATCATGGTTCAACATATCAGTGTGGAACAATATTACAAATAATGTGATGATGGCCAGACACACAGAACACTCGTATTAGAAACTGACCCAAGGGAACTGAACAGTAAGCTCTTCTTAGGTGTTTTGCTCATGGTTATTGTTGCTCTGTTGATCAAGAGGCCGGTATCTGCAGCAGATGGCAATAGCAGCAGCTCCTTTATCTCCTCCGAACATCTGGATCACGCAGGTGTTTCCTCGTGCGTATGCCGTATGAGTGACAGAAGCATGCGACACAGCATTACACCCTGTAAGTGTCCAGGACTCCTCACATGACACCTCCACCTAGGAGAGATTGGCACAGGTGAAGAGATATGGTTCACAGAAAAACTAGGATAGGCTCATGACTGTTAAAAAAAATTGAAACTAGACACCAAAAGCTATTTTAGATGTTTCATATTTCATTTAGTACTGCAGGTGCACTATATCCAGTTCATCCCAAAAGGTGTTCAGTGGGGTTGAGGTCAGGGCTCTGTGCCGAACACTCGAGTTCTTCTACTCCAACCTTCACACACCATGTGTTCATGGACTTCGCTTTGTGCACAGGGGCAGTGTCATGGTGGAGCATGTTTAGGCTTCTTAGTTCCAGTGAAGGGAAACTGTAATGCTACAGCATACAGAGACATTTTAGACAATTGTCTGCTTCCAAATTTGGGACAACAGTTTGGAGAAGACCTACATTTGGGTATGATGGTCAGGTGTCCACATACTTATATAATGTATTTCTATCACTCCTATCACAATTATGATTAATTTTCAATCTGCTTCTCCTAGAGATGGTCATGATGGTGAGAGGGTCTGTCCAGACGTCACTATCCCTGGCCACAAAATTCAGCTACTTTGGCATCTCTGTCCAGTGAGACATGCCTGGAACAGATCTAGTGAGAGCCAACAAAGCGCATCCTTAAGAGATGCCCTGATGCCATGAAAAATGGTATGGAAGTGTTACCAACACCAGCCCAACATTGTCCAGTGCCATTAGGGGAAGGTTTCACACTACCATAGTAACTTGAGCCACAAGAGATCAACAATCAGCAATATCTGCAGTAGAGGGCAATGCTTCCCCACACATATAATATCTTCTTAAGGTCTCATCTATGCCTGTTTGCCAGAACATATTTGAGACCATCTGTTTTGTTTTGTTTTTTTCCCTAAATGCTTTTGATTCTAGAGCTGCTTTTGCTGTAGGCTCTCCTTTACATCTCTGCGAGCTCAGAGTGAGCTCCCCTGGTTCAGTTCTCAGGAGGTGGTCTTCAACTTGATGGCTTCTCTCACGACTGGTGTCCACCAAAACAGGCACTGACAGCCTTCAGGCCATTGTTTCTCAACTGAGAATTTGAACATGGTCCTTTCAAACTTGGCATCAGTCACATTATATATTATATACTGATTCAGTCATGCAGGTTTCTGTTCAAAAACATCAGGAGGATCCGGCCATCTCTATCTATAATGGCCGCTCAGATGCTTGAGACTAGAGGTGTCTAGTTTCAAGAGACCTGAGTTCGAGTCCCGCTAAGGGGGCAGTCATGGCCTAATGGTTCGAGAGTCGGACTTGGAATCCGAAGGTGAATCCGAAGGTCGTGGGTTCGAGTCTCGGGTCCGGCAGGTGCCCCCACCAGTGCTCTCTGCCACCTTCAATACCACAACTGAGGTGAGACCCTTGAGCAAGCTAAAATGGCTGCCCACTGCTCCAGGTGTGTGTTCACGGGTGTGTGTGTGTGTTCACTACTGTTTGTGTGCACTTGTATGGGTTAAATGCAGAGCACAAATTTTGAGTATGGGTCACCATACTTGGCCACAAGTCACTTCACTTCACTTCTTCCCTCCATTATCATTTTGACACTGGACTACTGCAACTCACGCCTGGCAGGTCTAGCCTTGCACTCCATCCGACCCTTGCAACTGATCAAGACTTTTTTCCAATCTCCCCAAGTTCTCCCACACCACCCCATTGCTGTGCTCCCTCCACTGGTTTACTGTAGCTGCATACTTCCCTACACAGCCAAAAAACAAGCAACCCAAGGGGCTCTTTTGGCTTTGCCAGGTACATCTGACCACCACAACAAAGCAATAAACCGTTCACAGGTAAACCATGAGACTTGAGAGGTATGAACCCCACACTGGCCTGGGGCCTACCTCCCATGGGAACTCTTGAATAGAAGAAAGACCACACCCTGTTGAGTCTGGTAATGGATCTGTAGATCTATGTCTGTACTATCTGGATATAAGGTTGACCAATCCATCTCTCATGTTATACTCCTTCCCTGCCAGTGAAGTGAAACATTTCATTATATTATACTGAAGAGTATCTATCTACTATCTATCTACTATCTACTATCTATCTGTATGAAATAGTACTACTGTATTCTGGATACACTGATCCAAACTTTTGAAAGGAAGTGAATTTACATAAAAGCAATCACATTAAAAACTACGATTATACTGTGTCTAGGTTTTCGCAACATGAGTGCATCTGATTTAAAATCACCTGTTTTGTAAATTCAGACTGGTGGTGTTCAAGCAGATGGCATTCCAGATTCGGAGCATGGCAACAGGAGGCATGTGATGTCCCACCTTCTCCGGCAGGACACGCTTTACGGTTGCCATGGAGAGGCCATGAGGGCTCTGCTACGTCTTGGGACCTGATGTAGTGAGAGCTGCATCCTGCAGAGAGAAACAGCAGTCAGGAGCACACAAATATAAAAGCATAGAAAGATGCAGACAGCCCAGGATTCAGGTGTAGGTAGCATGACTTGAACAACATTTGACAATAATTAGACTGCAATTTAAAAATAATGCAAGTTATTGATAGATGAAATAGAATACAGGTTTCATTTCTTTTCTCCGTGGATATTTTAGAGGTGAGAGTGATATTTATTTAACTAAAAAATCCCAAATCTTTAGCTCCCCCACACACACAGTACCTGTAAGCTGAAACTCTTGGCTAGGGCACTCTGCGTTCATGCCCGCATGACGACTGGCACTGGCGTGGCACTTCACCCTGCTGCCCGTGCAGCAGCGAGCTATGGCGTACACACCCTGTCCTCCTATGCCGTGATGGGCCTCACACACCTTCTGCCCATCCTGTATCTGATGACAAAATAACAGTGAGGCAATTACTCTATGCAGGTGTCTTAAAAGCAACACAGGTTCTCTGCAGATCTATCCCCATGATTAAACCAAAGTGGGTTTTGAATGGAAAATTAACAAGTTTGCATATCCTTAGGACATGAATAACATAAAGAAACCGTTTTCTATGCAATATCAGTTAAAAAGTTTGCATTTCCTTTTCAGAATGTGATATTGTAAATATGTTACACCCAGACTATGTCTTTCTAGTCTGCCTTTATAGTGTGCCTTTAATCATGACAAAACTTTCACTTACACACACACTGCAAAACACTGTGTTGTGTAGATAAATAACAAAATAACAACAGAGTTATTGTGGGAGAAGCACACATTTAATGTTGGTGTTCCACAGTTGAAAAGATTCTTCAGAGGGCTATTTCCCTCTGAAATGACATAAAACGTTACTCAAAGAATGTAAACCACTCCTTTGAGATCTTTGATCATGTAGTTTAAAGTGCTCTGTTATGAGCGTTGTCTGATGTGTCTGATGTGATTTTCCTTTACCCCATTCTTTCCTCGTGCTAATGATGGGAGGAATGACATTCTCATTGTTCCCTGTAAATCATAGCGACACTAGCCAATCACAGGGACTTGTGAGCTCATGTATGCGGAAGAGGGTAGATAGCCCATGTTGCAGCATGAGAAAAAAAAGGCGCTTCAACTGACCGAAATGGGGGGAAGGAAATTATATATTGGTGATAGTGAATTCACTGACCTCTATTCTCTCACCAGCATGCACTCCGTTTGGTGAGTAGCTGGAACAGCTGAACATCTCTTCACCATGGCGACAGCGAGCCACTGCCGTGTCAAAGCTTCCAACCCCTGACCTCTTAGACCAAACAGAGCGACAAAGAAGTTTCTCGCCTGGGACAAAACAAATACACACATTCAGGCCTTAATACATACAAGACTTTACAGGAGACTACATAGCAACTGACATAGATGTACTTAAGCATTTATTATTGCTTAATGAGATGTTATTATTGCTATTCCAACAGGCATCAGCTGATTTGTTCTCAGGTTGAGTCAATTGATATGTTTCAGTCTGAATTACATTATAACATCACGACAGCTGACTTTTTCACCTCATATATATATATATACTCCGATATTTCTGAATCACATAACTGTGGTGTGACAGCTTGTCAAGTGAGTTCACTTAAACAAAAACAGTTGAGATTTGATATCAAAATTGTTAAATTGTCAAATTGTTTATGTAGGTTTATGCTAATGCCCTATGCTTAAAAGTTATAAGGTTTGACCAAGAATTATGGCCAAAAGATGGAAAGACAGACCATACACAATGTGAGCCCTGACCTGTAGCAGCAGATGTAGGCAGAGCAGCCACCATGTCAGGGGTAGTGAGGTAGTGTTCAGGAGGCAGAGATTCTGGATTTATCACACGCTGGACTGCGTGGTAGCGGAGCAGCTGCTGCACCTCCGCAGGACTGGCACTAGGGTAAGCATTCAGAAGCACTGCAGCTATACCTAATTACACACACACATGATAGCAGGTAATCAAAACCACAATGTAATCAAACTGTGTGTGTGTGTATATATATATGTGTGTGTGCATGTTTCTAACCAGCAACGTGTGCAGCTGCCTGTGAAGTTCCGCTCTTAGTGGTGAAGCACGTTGGGCAGTCACTGGAGGCGCTGATGATGTCATCACCAGGGGCAAACAAATCCACGCAGCGGCCCAGGTTGGTGCCTGTGGTTCCTGAACTCAGCGGCTGGTCAGCAGCATTGGTAGCTCCTACTGTGATCACCTGCACATGGTAAGTGTAATAATAATATTATTATTATCAAATCTAGGCCACAACGGGTATTGGAGCTACCCAGATCAAACCAAGAGCTCGGGCTACTGTCTGTGTTTAGTTTCTGTGCATGTTCATGTGGGTTTCCTTTGGGTTCTCCGTTTTCCTCCCATCTCCCATAAAGAATTTGGTGTAAATTTCCTTTATGTATGCATGGTGCCCTGCAATGGTGAGTGGTGTCCCAAGTTCACTTATTTGCCACTTTGATGAATAAGTGGCATTGGGTATATGCTTTTGTAAATTGTATGCATAGTGCACTTTTAAGTCTGATTCGTGTGAACATCCATTTTGAACCTGATACTATGTCCAGGGCCAAGGTGAAATAAATTATTTGGCTACTAACTGTGACACTCTGCTGGCAAAGTGGGGCATTTGTGCTATCCTGCGAAACTTGGCAAGCAAAGCATGAAGAGGAGACTCAATGTTTTGTTTAGCAACATATGAAGATGCATGTACAGTAGTTTCGAAAATGGCTCAACCCT
>CM074963.1:4621977-4636393 GCA_037577455.1 Pangasius macronema
TTTCACCTTCCTGCTGTACTGTCTGTCCCTCCTCTACCTCATCTCCTGACAGCTCTAAATCTGAATCCCCTTCCACAGTTCTAAGTAAAAGCCTTTCTGCATCACTCAGCCCTCTGCTTCCTGAAGAATGGAAACTGGTTCAGAACAGGTGTTAGTAAGTCCTGGTGTCCACTACAAAGGACATTGAATAAAAGTTATGTTTTGAAAAAGTTAAAATTACTGTACATTTCTGAAATCTTACTAAATTGAAGTCAGGACTCTCATGTTGAAGAAACAATTTGATTATTAGCAAGAGAAACATAATAATCTGCAAAAAAAAAAAAAAATGGATCATTTACCTCCCTTGGTGCCATAAAATGTGGAAGCTGCAATGGCTGCCATTTTGGAAAGAAAGTTTGTGTGCTCTGTTAGCCACTTAGCCACTTAGCCACACCCCCACGACTGTGGCATCACTAGAAAGCCCAGGATGTCCTCTTGACAGCACAATAGGACCCAAATATATTGCATTAAATGTGCTTGATTTAGAGGTATCAAAATTCTGAATTCAAGTAAGGTTCTTATTCCCCTAATGCTACATTCTACTATTTTGTGATACACTGTATGGCCAAATGTTTGTGGACACCTGATGCTGATGTGTCTTCATTTATGACCCCATAAACCAACAGTGGGACAACTATTAAAAACAAACAAACATGCCATTTAACTCTCCCTTCAAAGAGGACAATTAAAGCTTACAAAGTGAAGGCACAGAAATTAGAGAAAAAAACCTTCATAGCTAAACACAATAGCAAAATATCACATAAAAATGTAAAACATAATAGCATTAACGTGTTAAACAGACCACTGGTTATATACAAAACTGATCATCAGACAGGCTGTTGTATTTTATAAGAAATAAAAAACAAAAAATTATTATTATACTGTTTAAATGGCCTGATTATTTATTAGCCTGTGTCAGGATTACCGTAAAAAGAAACCGAAATAAATACACATGAAACTGAATGTGCAAAGCAAAATTCTAGATCAAAAAAACAAAACAAACTCAAAGCAATTTGACCGAAATGGATTAATAGGATGATCAGCTCTTATGCAAAAAGCATATACAGTGGGGTCCAAAAGTCTGAGAGAACTTGAGAAAATGTTTTTACAAATTTTATACATTTAATACAAAAATTTTCATTACAAATTGTATTACTGACAACAACTTGAGTGAAAATTAGAATTTACATGAATTTCAGAGTTTCTTAGTATTTGGTATGTTCTCCTTTTCACTTTAGTGACAGTGTGACTCGAGCTGGCAGGGACTCCACAAGTCTGTGCAAAACCTTGTGATCCATTTTAAATCAAATCCAACAGAGTGTCGTCTGATCACATGCTTCAATAGAAGAGATTAGGCATGAGGAAAACCTGTCGTATAAAGCACTTAACATGGTCAATATCACACATTTGCTTACATTTAAACAGGGACCTAGAAATAGCGCAGAATCTTGAATATTAAATATTCAAAATATTGTACATTTAATTTGCTTGTCTTAAATATTTCAGAATTCTAAAAGCTTCTGTTTATTTCCCATTTTACATGAAAAAAAAGAAAAAATTCCAGATTTTCCGTGTGGTCTCAGTGTACATTCCACATGTTTATGTGAGTATTATGTGAACCAAAACAAAACATGTGATGGTGCACTTCACGATGTTATGCCCTGAAATTACACGTATGAATTCAAGTATACACATGGAACCTCATACGGACAATATTTAATCACCTGAAAAAAAAAATCTAAGCACATGCCTTACATGTGAAAAATTAACATGCAAAAATAAATGTCATATGAGAAAATAACATGTAGAAATATAAAAACACATGTACTATATGTGAAAAGTTCCCATGGAAAGTTTGTGTGACTTTTCTGTAACAGAGTCAGCGATATAAACTTTAAAAAGTATTAAAAGTAATAAGTAGTGTGCTTATTTGAACGGCTTGATGAATTAAGTGGTCCACTTTGTATAATTTAACTTATTTTGTGTGTGTGTGTGTGTGTGTGTGTGTGTGTGTGTGTGTGTGTGTGATGGCTACACTCTTTCCACACTCACATACTCGAGAAGTATCTCTCTCCTACTTTTTGCACTTTTTTTCTGGTCAATCGGTGGAAACGTAGTTGTGCAGCACTTGTATGCACAGTTAGCTGCAGATTTCGACTCGGACTGTATTCTGATTTGTAAGTTGATTTAGATAAAAGCGTCTGTGAAATGTATACATGTAAATGCGTCTAGAAATATTTCAGAGTTCTAGGAGGTCATACAGCTAAAGGCTATTTTTTCCCGTATCTCTGAAAATGGCTCTTATTCGTCTGAGTGAAAGTTAATCCCAGCTTCTGTCTATACTGCAGAAATTCTGCTATTAAATACAGTCAGATGCTGCCTTCTGCAGTTATAACGATTGCATAGTGTTAAGTTAAACTGGGCTTTGAGTTCGGAAAACAAATCTGAGATGAAAATCGTTGGAAATTTATTGAAATTATTGGATACCACTTTGCATTACAACTTGGAATGTAGGCCAGATGAAAGAGATAATAAAATAGCACAATGTTGAGGAAAATGACAAAATTACACTAAGCTGTATCTGAGTGAGTGGATTTCTCTGAGTTCTACGATATTGACGACAGAACGGGTTGATGTGCACCTAATCAGGCACTGATTGTGAGTCAAACTAAACCCTGTGTGCAAGTGCGTTTCCCTTATAAAGTAAGGACTATGTCTGGTCTTTTTCACAGTGGTGCTGCAGTAGTTCTGTCCAGGGTTGTCCTGCTTGTTTGATGGCTGATGTTATAAACCCAGCTGAACCTGAATATTAATCTAAGTGCACCTGCCTCATAACAACTATTTATGTCAGTGACTAGCCCTGCACACTTTTTGTTTAACCCTTTTATTCATCATACTGCTCTTCTTGTTGTCTTTTCCAGCATGCTTGACTGAAGAAGACATACTGACAGCTGCTGACTGGGATACAAAGCTGTATTCATAAGCTGAATTTAAACTTTAAATATTTACTGCCTCTCTCTCACTCTCCTCCTTTTTATCCCCATTGCATGTACTCCTGTCTCCACAGAAATGTGAATCGCAGTCAGTGTGTCAGTGTGTCTGTGTATACGTGTGTGTCTGTGTGTGTGTGTGAGTGTTGGGGTGGGCAGATGGAGGCACTTAACCAGGATATGTCTCATAACCAGGATGTAGTAGCAACCAGTGCACTACTCATTCTTTATGACCCCTGAGTTAAAAAGCATTTCAGACTTTTATTCACTGTCCAGCTCTGTTTTTAAGTAGTTGGGATCATCCACCTCCCCGTAGTAGAGATCAGTATCAGGTTGTGCTGCCTTGTTGTCTGGAAGAGAGGCGCTCGAGCAGGCCTGGTGCATGCTGGGAGAGCGCTGGGGGATGCCAGTGATCTCAGGAGATTTTTCTGTCTCGGCTAGTGAGAGGATTTCATCCTTTTCAACATCGTCTGACTGACTGAAAACAGCCAGAGGAGCGCTGAGGGGTTTATCCGGACTGTCACTGGAATTAGAAAGATAAATAAATAAAACTTATCATGAGAAAGAAGGAGTAAAAGTGCTAGTGATTTGTTACATGTGAGTGCTTAGTAGACACACTGAAGAAATTAGATAAACTGGGTCAATTTTCAAATTCATGATATAAACAGTGCTATTAATTGTAACCTGCGCCTTGTCTATTTTAAGCATGTTGAATTCTGGGAAGTTGACAACCACACTCCTAATGGGATGCCAATGTTACAATGTGGAATTGAAATAGAACTTGATATAGAACTGGGAGTCTATGTCATGAATAGTCTATAACAATAACATTGAAGTGCAGGAATCAATATAGTTTGCACAATTATTTTAAAATAGAAATGCAAAAAATGTAAAACATGGAAAGATCATGGCAAAACTCTGACTTTGGCTACACCAAAAACTCAGTGAATGGGCATTAATCTGAGAAGCAACCAAGTGTAGCTCTCAGTATGATGCTACCACAACCATGCTTCATATTGGGGTGGTGTTCTCAGGGTAATGAGCAGTGTTTGGGTCCCACCAAATGTAGCGCTTTGTGCTAAGGGCTAAATTTGTCAGTTTTGGTTTTATCGGCCCAGAGGACCTTTATCCACATGGTTGCTGACTCTCCCACATGGCAAAGTTTATTCTGGCACTCAGTGCATAAAGCCAGCTTTGTGGAATGCAACAGAGAACAGCTTTTTCCACCTGAGCTGTGGATCTCTTCAGCTCCTTCAGACTTATGGTTGGCCTACTGGGTCAACCTATTGGTTGAAAATCAAATCTAGGCTAAAGTGTCCAAGAGGTTTGTCTGGTTGCATGTATCCATTTCCATTTATGCTTTTACTAAAGGGGACAAATGAGAGAGGATTCCAACAACTGAGAGCCTTGCTCAAGGACTCAACATGATGGTGTTGGAATCTGAACTCAGAGCCTTCTGATAAGTAGCCAAACCCTTAAACACTTCCAATAGGCATCACGATGATGGAAGGTTCAGAACTGGAAGCATGCAACAAGATCATGGAGCCATTTTTTTTTGGAGTGAACTGTATAGACCAGCAGTAGCAGTGGGACACATTATGGCCTGTGAGACCCACTAAAGAGCATTGCATGTGAGTATCTGAATATTGCTACTGAAGTTCGTTCCATCATAAATACTGTTTGTATTTCACAATTTGTGTATCTTTGGTGTTTAGGCTGTTTATATACAGTATAAGACTCTGCAAATATGGTCAGCCATTCAATATGCAGAAACTGGATTTCTGTATGGTACAACATGTTAGGACAGTGCATCCAGGATATTGTAGAACCCATGCCTAGAACACAAAGACACTAATATACACTCACTGTCCACTTTATTAGGAACACTTGTCCACCTGTACATTCATATAGTTATCCATGCAGCTTCACTTAATGTTCATATCAAACATCAGAATGAAGACAAAGTGTGACTTTGATAGTGGCATGGATGTTGGTGCCAAACAGGCTGGTTTGAGTATTTCAGAAACTGCTGATTTCCTGGGAATATCACACATAACAGCCTCTAGAGTTTACACAGGACAGTGTGGGGAAAAAAATTGAATGAGTGACAGTTCTGTGGGTTGATAAGAGAGGCCAGAGGAAAATGGCCAGACTGGTACAAGCTGCCAGGAAGGATATATCAACTCATATAATTACTCTTTACAGCTGTGGTGATCAGAAAAGCATCTCAGCATGCACAAACATCAAACCTTTAGTTGGATGGGCTACAACGGCAGAAGACCACATTGGGTTCCACTCCAGTCAGCTAAGAACAGGAATCTGAGGCTATCGTGGGCACAGACTCACCCAAACTGGACAGTTGAAGATTAGGAAAAAAAATCACCTGGTCTATTTCCAGTCTTCAGCCCAGTCCAGTCTAGTACCAATAACCATGCTATGTTTAAAGTCACAGAGATCACATTATTTGCCCATTCTGATGTTTGATGTGAACATTAACTGAAGATGTTGACCTGTATCTACATGATTTCATGCACTGAGCTGCTGCCACATGATTGGCTGATTGAAGAACTGCATAAATGAGCAGGTGTACACGTGTTCCTATTAAAGTGACCAGTGCGTTTGTACCAATCAGTTTACATTCACAAAACAAACGCTTGCACATATCTAGTTCTCTGAAACAAGCATGCGATCTCTTAGTTTTTTGAGGCTGCAGGATTAAAACTCCATCCCATCGATATTACCATCAATATAATCTCATCATAGTCTACATAACCGCATTCACTGTCTGGCCAGATTCAATCAGCGAACCTCGGAGCCTTGTTATTGTGGGACTGATGGGAGAACTGATGGATAAAGATTGCTGGTCATGCAAGCACACAGTCAGACTGAGAAAGCCTCTCAATCTGATGTTATGAAATAGATTGCATTTATACAAATGAATCAATTGCAGGTTATTTTTTGAGTATGTCTTTCTTTAACTGCATGGGCATTTTGTGTTTAAAATAGCTGGCTGGTAATTTAGTGTATATATAAAACCATTGCAACCATGGCTATAGATCAATATTTAAACTGCAGACATATAGCAACGTTTAACTGGTCCACACTGAACCTCCAACCAAGCCTTGGTATCATGTCCCTAGAAATCTGTTGTTCATGTTGTTGTGACCTACCTGACCTGCAGGACCTTGACTTCAGCACACAGCTCCTGTTTCTCACTCCTTCTTAACACTTCCTGTTCTGGCAGGATGAATGTTACCTACAGAATGCAGCAATATGACTTCGGTAAAGCTGACCAGCAAGGTGGGTTGCTGATATCTAACATAAACTGTGTTTAGACAGGTAATGACATATAATAGGTGTGTGGTCGTTTCCTGGACAACAGAATAGCTAATAATTACAATATGGTTCAGAATTTGTAGTGGTTGGGCTCATACACTGATCATATTAAGCAAGTGCTTGCAGAACAATAACACATACTGTATTTAGTAAGATAAATAAGAAATAGAAAAATCATTTCAGCTTAGCATTTACCCTACAGTCATACAACACAGAAAAGCTGACATATAATAGTAGATGCAATACATTACTGAATTCACAGAATCTATTATTAAGACATGCAGTTTATGTACATTATACAACCAATGTAATATAATGACTGCTTAGTACATGAATTGCTCCATGTGAATTTTTCTCCTCACCCTTGGGTAGCACTGGCACATGCTCCAAACTGTCCCAATGCTCACCATCAGTGCCCCCATTGTACAGAAAGTGACAAACACCTGAGGCTCCTCCACAGCCACCAAGAAGACTCCCAGTGCCACCAGCACCAGACCCAGGACGATGAGCCCGTAGCGGTAAGGCTTGTTCTCTGCCATGCAGACTATGTGTGGAGTTCTTTAAAAAAAAAAAAAAAAGTCTGAAGAATAGAAATCCAGTGCTGCAGTGAGGTTAAACTGAGACCAAGTAGGCATGTGATTGGTGGTTTGCAGGTCGAGAGGAGAGCAAAGCTGCCAGGATCATTGAGGTGCTAATGGACCTTGACCAGGTGACCTTCCCCCTGGCTGCACCTGCACTATGCCTGAGCAATTCTGCAAAAGTGAACAGCACAGAGGTGTACTGTGGCAGTTTTTGAGAGTTTGGGCTTATATAGAAACACAAAGTAACTATCAGCGACTGTCAATAATACGCACTAAAGTACTAATAGAAAATAGTTCAAATAATAGTACACAAGTGTAAAATACATTCCAGCAGTACCCATTTAAACTGGCCTACGATGTACACTGTGTAGTTAGTGAACATTGTCATTAGTGTCTGGTATACACTGGGAATGCTAGTATACTGCACATTGGTAAAAATTAAACCTGAGACAAATTTTCACATATTTTGGCAATATTCATCATACCATGAAATGAGAGCTTTATACTACTTAATATTTTTATAATGTTAAGTGAAACTAAATGCAACAATCAGTACCCATTGCAGGTTAAGACTTGGTTTAAACATATACTTTGGCTCATTCACAGTTAATTTGGTTGTTTTGCTGCAATCTGGTTTGGCCTGGTTAAATATCTGTTGTCAAATTACATCGTAGTTTGATATCAGGCCACTCAGCTCAACTCAGTGCTTGCAGTCGTATTGCTACACACCAACATCATCAAATCTCAACAGCTTTTCAGTGCTGAAGTGATGTGGAGTGGGCAGTAAATTGATTTAATCATTTTATTTGACAGTAAACATCAAAATATCATAAAGAGTCACACATTAAAAAGTTAGATTTATACAAAAGTTAAGCAAATACACAACACAAACATATAGTATATCTGATTTAAAATACCTGTTGCACATAAGCCTGTATAGTAAGTAGTGTGAATAAAAAGGGAAGTAGTTGAAAAGAGAAGTGTTTTACATTCATTCAGGGCAGTGCACTTCTTTTATAACATGTCACTACATAAACTTGTGGCAAAATGAAACTCAAGAATGACCTCCTCTTAAATAGCACATGCTGGTCCAAGACGTTAAAGTTTATGAGCCAGTAAACTGATCAGTGGTCCAAGGCACTACCAAGAATTTACATTGTTTCAAAAAAATTGGCAGTCAGGATAAATACACAGTTATAACAGAAGATGCTTTCAGCTAGCAAAGCAAGACACACACAAGAGTTATAAACACACAAACTTTGAAACTTCTATTACAATCTAGTCTGTCTATCGGCTTAGCCAAAGATCTATTCCCTTTCAGGGCCCGTTTTTCACCATAGTGTTGTAGTGGCATTAATACTGCAGGATTGTCATGAAAGTAGCTACGATGAGCTGAAGACTGTAAAGGGTCTGTAAAAGTATTTTGTCACACTTTCCTAGTAGCAACATTACAGCACTGTTCTTGGCACTGTCAATACCTAACAGGGATATTACATTATTCTTTCATTATCATTTTTTCCCCATTCTGTCTTTCTGGCCATTTTTCTTCATGTGCATTGCGCTATTTTGTTATGTACAAATGCAAATGCTCCACCAGGCATTAGTCTGGATCGGAAACATCCAGCTCAGAGATGGTCAGGATCAATTAAAAATGCTGTCTGTATACCAGAACTTCCTTTCTTCCCTGTCAAACTCTGGAAGCAACTACAAAAGGAAACTATTTGGACAAAATGATTCAGGTTAAATCTGTTATTAAATACAGCCATGACTTTGCATGTGCTTTTACAGACACATCTACAGCGAAAAGAGACGGTAAGTACAAATCTTTTCTTTAACCAAAACATTTCACAAGAAACCTATCAACTCTCAAAAAGAGTAAAGGAAACTCTCTGCTCTAGCATTCTATAAACGCCTTCCCCAGAGGGCCAAACTTTTTTCTTTTTTTTTCCTGAGGAGTACTACTTTCCCACTTTATCCACCACTGCACTAAAGTACAAAAAAGACATAGTTAAACTATTTGCCTCAATCATTATAAAGTGATATGGAGAAAATATTTTCCTCCTGGGGTAAAATATCTGGAAATCTGTTTCCTAACTTTTTTGCCCATTGGCGAAGGAGAAACCGAACCAAAAGCACTCCCTGAAAATTGTGTACTTAAAGTACAAAAAACAAGCACTCAGCTCATTTATCAGCCATAACTTTGACTCCTATCCCACTTTTAGTAGGGCTTTAGCAACGGCTCTAAACTTTTTGGCCGTCTGTAAGAAAAAAAAAAACTCATTTGGGCAACTCTTAACTCCTAATGACTCAATGTATGAAGAATTTACTCTGCTGGGGATTTCCATGTCAGGAACAATTCTAAGGAGTAAAAACACAGACAATTTTCTATAAAGGGTTAAAGTTGCATGTTACTTGGTATTATTAGGTCATAAAAAGTCATATGACTAGCATTACGCCACTGGTGAGGCAATGCATGTTGCTACTTAGAATCAGATGATCTCATAATGGTCACTTATGGTTTTCAAACTGCCTGAGTGATTTACAACAAATACTGAAAACATACAGCCTGGAACTGGGCACTTAGCTCTCATTAGCACCTAATTGGTTATCATTGTTCTCATGTGGTCAGGAGGGCTGAGTCATAATCATAGCTGGCTGTGGGAGTGTGGTGGTCTTCATGACAGTTTCATAGGATGGGGGAGGCTCCATGTCCCAGGGTGGTGGCGTTCCAGGTAGGCTTTGAAGACTGGTGAGTACTGGAGGGGGGCTCTGGGCTGAGCGCCGCTCTTCTGCTGAAGCCCTGCGGATCCTGTCCAGCCGCCTGGAGATAATAAAAAGTTATAAACAGTTGTCCACTGTGATAAGCCGCAACCATTTTTTTTTCACATTTGATTGCAAAGGAGCTAGGAAACTTAAAAGGGCCTATGTAAATTACTTGCTTAAGGTATAACAAAATTTCCAGCCAATACAAGACATGATATTTCCTTCCTCAGAGCTAAAAGCAGTGGCTCTAAATTACTTATTTCCTTCAGGTATCTGGTACTTTAGATAAACCTTCCAGCTGGACAACTGCTAATCATGTATTTTTTTGACCAATTATTGGTCACATTTTCCCATATCTGTTCGGTTACGACAGGTCTCTTTCAGAAGGTAAAGATATGGTTATTGTAAAGTTTTTATTATTTCGTGAAAATGCGATGTACTTGTGTTAGAGGTGATTTTTTTTAGCTCCCAAACAAACCACTAACCAAAGCCTTGCAAACTATTTAAAAAAAAATACAGTAATATAAATAGCATTCTTATGTAAAATTTAACAATAATCTAGGTTAGGCTCCAAGACTGGGCAAGACTTATATTTCAATGGTGCCAAGCTGCTGTTTGACATATGTCCCACTATACTTTCGTATATAATAATAAATGTTATATAATAATTGGACTGTAGAAGTCCGAAGCTCTTAAAACAGAGAAGATACACAGATGTCTTTAACTCAAACAGAGAAAGGACAGATCCTGTCTACCTGCAGCCAGAACTTCAATCAAGCCTTTCAGCTGGCCAGCAGCTGAACAAAACCTTAGTAAGTACATTTGTCCTTGCCATAAGCATTTTTTGCTTATTTTACGTGGTTTTGCTCTTGTACTTTATGGTTCTTTTAGTATTTTAATAAAAGTTCCAAATAAGCCTGCTTATTATCAACTGCCATTATCATATGGTTAGGGCAGGAATCAACAAAGGCCCAATGAAATGATTTGCTCATAGGACTTAGCAGAGTAGACCTAGTGTTGGGTTTATACATTCAGCTGGAGTGTTTATGTTCTCATACAAACTCTTTCAATTCCAGAAAGAGACAGAGGGGTGAAAAAGGGGGAGAGACCCTCTAGAACATTTTAGATGATCTCAGCGAAATACTCTTTCCAGCCCTTGCGAAACGTCAAGCCCTTGCTTTCCTATTTCAACACATGCATTCAGCCGACTCTGGTTTCTGTTAGCATTTGTTTTCCTAATCATGCCATTACCATCAAGAAAGCACAGGGATTTGGCAACATGCAACTCATGTCTTCTCAGACACGACCCTATCGTAGCCTCTTGTGTACGGTCCGGTGTGAGACCCGCTTTGGTGACACACCAACAGCTCAAAAGAATCTGATTGGCAACTTGCCTTCTTTTTCTTGCTCTCAGACATGGACCAAATTAAGAATGAGGAAGCTGATAAGCAGCCATTGGGTGCTTTTTCCTGAAGTGCTGATCTTATAGAACTAACAGAGGGCAACTAACACCACAGCAAAAGTTCACAATAAACTTCAAACAGCTACATTTTTGTTTATAGTGATCTGCTCCTCATGCACTGAGGTATCTGATGTGTATTATAACATTTGACCAGTTCAGCTCCAGCACTGTGCCTTGTAAATCAGACGTTTATACTAGAAACAAGTGCTAAGTTCCTAGCTTCCCCTCACAATCTGTGCTTTAGCCTGGGATAAAGAACAGAGTAACAGTCAGAACAGGGTGCTGAAACATCATCTCTGTCATCCACTGGGGGAACACTGCAGTTTTACCCCCACTTGTTCTCTCTATCTTTTCTATTTTAATAGTGTAATCACCACATTTGTGACTTTTTTTCACCTGAAAAACTACTAAAGCTAGATGGCATGGAAACTCAAACAGCACAAACCTGCAACCAATTTCCATTTGATTGTCTCAGTGACTTTGCCATTTGTGAGCCCTGTTTGCCTTTCTCTCGCCTCGCCATAATGTTACTCATTAACCCTCAGGTTCTGTTTACTTCTTAGCAATGGCTGTTCCAAATTATCTCTAAGCTTCACCTAATGGCAACAGAATACTCCTGGTTTCATGTCATTCATTGTTCCACCTTAAAAAGGACATAAGGATTAAGTTGGCTTCTTTACCTCTGCAAAGCGATGGCTTGCTCATACGTGTACTGGGTGCCGGTGCGCGAGTGCAGCAGGAAGTGACCTGGGATGGTCATGTTATGGTTGCTGGACTTCATCACTCTGCAGAAGGAGTAGATGAGAACACCGAAGCCAAGGGCAGCAAGGGCTGACCCGAATGCACCAGTGTACACTGTAGCAAACATCATGAGGACGACGCCGAGGGCCACCAACAGCACCCCCACACTCACCAGTGCTCTGTGGGGCAAAGGCACATGGCCCTGCTCCTCTGAGCCATCACGCTCAGCCTCACTGCCCGCCACGCTGCTAAAACCAAGTGTCAGTGTGTGCAGGTGTGGCTATGTGTGTGTACGCCTATGAGTGTGTCTGTACAAGGGAGTTATTTTGAACAGAGCACAGCACAAAAGCCAGGCCAGCCTGGTGTCAGCTCATGTCCCCAGAGATCAAATCTGAAGAACCACCTAGAGAAGTGAGGGAAAAGGAAACAGTTTAACAACAGCTATCCGTGTACTAATGTAACTAAGTAATAACTAAAGCATACATACAAAAAAACTTGTAATAGATTTGGTAATAAGCTCTAGACTAGGACCCAAAGCTTTAACCATCTTGAACCATTTTCCACTAAGACAAAGTGCTCCAGAAGCACTTGTTGTATTGCCACTTGTTGATAAAACCACTAATATAGCATCCTCACCCCAAAAGCGTGCAAAGGCATCATGTGGTAATGGCAACACCCGACAGCTGCCTTTCCTCGCCTGCTGTATCAAAGTAAAATAAATTAGGTGGCTACACATTTCCATTTCCTAGATAAACGATCTCAAGTCGTCGTAATATGACTGTGTTAAAAATGACATGATCTAGATCAATCCATGTAATTTCTTATCCTGATATGAAGGAATAGTGTGTGCCTGATAAGCACTGAAGTTGTTCAGTGTGCAGTACTGTCAGTTAGCATATGTTGCTATGAAAACAAATGTTTAGATACCTTTAGTTTTTAAAGCTAAACACGAAAATAAATCTCGGTTGAATTTAGCTGATTGTTAAGAAAGGAATATAGTTTCAACTAACATTACAACAAGCTGCCCAGGCCATGTTTCATAACTTTTCTCAACACCTTTAATGCTATTGATATTGTATTTCAAGGTGCTGATACAGAAGTTTCCCACAGTTACTGTGTGTGTAATGCTGGTTTACATTATGAAACCATGTTGCCTGTGGGAATAAAGTTAAAGATATCTCGTTTGTGCTTAAAATAGTTTCTGCTGAGTGTATGAATGACCCTAAACAACAGTTTTGTGGACTTGTATTGTCACTTGATAGCCTATCATGATGTCTGACCTTGCCACACCTTTGGGTTTTGGTGAACTGAAGCCACTGAAAGACAGGATGGCAAAGAGAGGATGCCTATTACATTATAATCTAATATATATCAGAATTACGAGTGATCATTTTAAAAATACATATATCTCGAGGCCTACATCATGTGCAGACGGATGTAAACATTGCTTTTATCATCATATTTGCAACAAACAGCTCAACTCTGGATATACTCGACAGTATAGCTACAGTACAAAGGCTTGGACCTACATAGGCTACTAGATTGTTCGCCTCAGCTTACCTTGTTACTGTCGACGGAGATGGTATATTCCTTTAAAAAAAGCAGATATGGACGTCTGAAGATGTACGTTAGCGGTGGTCAAGTCTATAAAAGCCGCTGTTGAGATATAGTGAGGTGAAAAGCAGAAAAGAGGAGCCGCGCAGCTGCAGCCGAGTCGCACAGCCGAGCCCCTCATTTCCTGTAGGAGCCAGCGGAAAAGAGCAAAGGCGGCAACATCACGCTTTCATCGGCTAATAAGTCGGCGTTGTCATTCATGCTTCGAGCAGCATCTACTTTGCGTGCTCAAATCGCTAAGACAGGCCTTCAGCGTTGCTACAAAGCGCTGAGTGTCCTCTGTGCCGACGCGCTTGTGACTGTCCCAGAAGCAGGGGAAGTTCTACAAAGCGCACAGAGCCATGTGGACAAATCTGCGTCAACACACTGCTTATGAGCTGGCACTGAAAACGGCTGAATTTATGGCCCTGGCTAAATAAATCATTTAGCCATAGCCTTGTCTATTGTTCTAGTCCATTCTGCTTGTGTTGGGGAGGAGATTTCATTTCCTCTTAGAGCACTGAGACGTGACGAAGCTGAAAGGAGAAACTTGAAATGAGTCCACTTTATTCAGATCTTTCATTTAATCTCTTATGGTGGCATTAACAGGGCTCCTTTACATTACAGGTTTAGTCTAGGACTAAGTTGTGCAGCCCCTAAACCATTCTGGGGTCTATCTGGGTGTATATCCTCCAATTCGCTACTAAAAAAAAAAAGAAAGAAAAAGAAAGAAAGAAAGAAATCATCACAGAACTTCTAATGGTTTCCACTATAAATACCATTACAAACCATCAGCTAACCACTAAAACCACTGGTCCTTAATGGTATCCTCTAGCCATAACACCAATAGAAGGCAACGAGACCCACAGGAATCATTACAGTTTCCATTAAAACCAATACAATTCCCATTA
>CM074963.1:4636493-4647058 GCA_037577455.1 Pangasius macronema
GCCATAACACCAATAGAAGGCAACGAGACCCACAGGAATCATTACAGTTTCCATTAAAACCAATACAATTCCCATTACAACCATTAAAACCATTACAAATTCTATGAGGGTTTCCATTTTTTTTTCAGCATGGTTGACCTAAAAGCAATAAATAAAGAAGTATTATTTCTTTATAAACTTTTCCTTGTTGCAAGGGTTCTAGTGGTTCCATCAAGAGTATATCTTTTGTACCATTAGTATGTATCCTTCACCCGGAAACATTGACTATACTGTAGTACGCTATATTGCCCGAAGTATGTGGACACCTTACCATCACACCCATACGTGCTTGTTGAACATCTTATTCCAGATTAAATTCTTGTTTGCTGTTACATTAACCTCCACTCTTCTGGGAAGGATTTACACTACATTTTAGAGCGTGGCTGTGGGGATTTGTGAGCATTAGTCACAACAGCATTAGTGAGGTCAGGTACTGATGTTGGTGAGGAGGTCTGGGGTGCAGTCGGTGTTCCAGTTCATCCCAAAGGTGTTTACTAGTTTTGAGATCAGGGCTCTGTGCAGGACACTCAAGTTCTTCCACACCAAATTTGACAAACCATGTCTTAATTGAGCTCACTTTGTACACAGGGGCATTGTCATGCTGGAACAGGTTTGGGCCTCTTAGTTCCAGTGAAGAGAAACTGTAATGCTACAGCTTACAGAAACATCCTGTACAATTGTGTGTTTCCAACTTTGTGGCAACAGTTTGTGGAAGGAAAAAACATACGGGTGTGATGGTTAGGTGTCCACAAATCTTTTGCCCTACAGTGTATACCCATCCATCCATATATTCTCTACTGCTTATCCTACACAGGGTCACGTGGTAACTTGAAGCGTATCCCAGGGGACTTGGGGCACAAGGCAGGGGGCACCCTGGACAGGGTCCCAACCCATTGCAGGGCACAATCACACATACTCACACAGCTATTCATACACTATGGACAATTTAAAAATGTCAATCAACCTACAACACGTCTTTGGACCGGGGAGGAAACCGGGGTACATGGATGAAACCCCCGAATCACAGGGAGAACATGCAAGCTCCGCTTGGACAGGGCAGAGGCGGGAGTCGAACCCCCACTAAGTCACCATGTCCCCTATAGTGTATACCTTTAAAAAGAAGTAACAAAATAACTTT
This sequence comes from Pangasius macronema, assembly GCA_037577455.1. NCBI lineage: Eukaryota > Metazoa > Chordata > Actinopteri > Siluriformes > Pangasiidae > Pangasius > Pangasius macronema. Next base: position 4,637,671 of record CM074963.1, read on the forward strand.
AAGTAACATAATGACCCGAGGGACCACCAATGTACCTTAAAAGTGTTACAATAAAAGCTAATTAAAGGGCACACTATATGCACCTTCCCAGGTAAAAGATACCCACTGATGGTACAACAGATGTTCCCTTGATGTATCACCTCAGTGACAAAGAAAATAGAGTTTAGTACTCTTTATTTCAACTTGGATGTTTTAAGGGCTGATCCAGTCGAACCTTTTCTCCTAAAAGTGTTGTAACAAGTCTGCTGGTAGAACTACGTAACGTTCTAAATACAAATTCTGAAGTTATGAAGAATTTGATACATTATTTCATGTTAATGATCCAAATATTGGTCTAAACCAGAGAGTTTTAGTAGGTTGTTCTGGAAACACTTGTTCTGGAAACTGAGTCCAGAGACTTTGTAAACAATAATTAATTGATTATTAACATAATTAACCAGTCTTAGAAAGTGTTTTAGAGAAGGGAAATCCTAAAACTGTCTGGACTCCGGCATGTCAGTTTTTAACCTGTATATTTGTCTTTAAAGCTGAGTTGGTATTATTCCTAATTTTTAATTAACAATCATTATTTTTGCAATTAACACTGATCTCATTTGTCTGATGTAAATGTAATAAACAATCATTAAGTAGATCCTTGTTTGTTTCCTAGAATGAAATATCAGATTAACAGAGAAATAGCCAGTCATAATGGTTTTCAAACTGGGATTTAAATCCAAAGAAATATAACATCTTATTGATGAGAGAGATCAGAGGAGAATGACCAGACTGGTCTGAGCTGACAGGAAGTCTATAGTAACTCAAATAAACACCCTTTACAAGCATGGTGAGCAGAAAAGCATCTCACAATGCACTACACATCAAATCTTGAGGTGGATGAGCTACAACAGTAGAAGACCACATCAGGTTCCATTCTGGGGCTATCATGAGCACAGATTCACAGAAAATGGACAGTTGAAGACTGGAAATAGACCAGGTCATTTTTTTCCCGGTCTTCAACTGTCCCGTTTAGGTGAGTCTGTGCCCATGTGCCTCAGATTCCTGTTCTTGTCTGATAGGAGTGGAACCCAGTGTGGTCTTCTACTGTTGTAGCCCATCCACCTCAAGGTTTGATGTTTTGTGCATGCTGAGATGCTTTTCTGCTCACCACGGTTGTAAAGAGTGATTACTATATCCTTCCTGGCAGCTTGAACCAATCTGGCCATTTTCCTCTGGCCTCTCTTATCAACAAGGTGTTTCCACCCACAGAACTGTCGCTCATTCAATGTTTCTTGTTTTTCGCACCATTCTGTGTAAACTCTAGAGACTGCTGTGTGTGAAATTCCCAGAAGATCAGCAGTTTATAAAATACTCAAACCAGCCCATCTAGAACCAATAACCATGCCATGTTTAAAGTCACAGAGATCACATTTTTTCCCCATTCTGATGTTTGATCTGAACAACATCTGATGTTTGAGCTGCTGCCATGTGATTGGCTGATTGGATGACTGCATAAATGAGCAGGTGTACAGGTGTTCCTATTAAAGTGGACGGTGAGTGTATGTTTTCAGCTCTTGATGTGTATCTGTGTGATTTTTTTTAAATAGCGCAGCCATCACATGGTAGGGTGATCAGATAAATGCATGAATGTTCAGGTGTACAGATGTTTCTAATAAAGTGGACAGTGAGTGTAGATTATAATTATAATGAATTTCAAAAACAATGGTCTGTTAGTACAAAATATGCCACTTGTAGACTTGATTAGGAGTCATGTGTGTGCGTAATAAATCAAAAACATCATATTTTTAATGTATATTTTAAATGACAATATTTAATTATTTTTGTATTACTTTATTTGTTGATTTTCAAAAAGAAATGAAAACACTATACATTTTTGTCCAAAAACGTAATAGAATCTTTGGGTACATGCACGTAAGCCATGTACATCGTGCATATTCTATTATGTATAGTGCAAAGTACCTATAGTTAAAGGCCCTGATCTGTATTTAATGGAGGCACATCATTTTAATGTCACTTTGGTTGAGGCAGAGAAAGCAATCAATGAAAATGCCATGATTTATAATGTTACAAACAAGAGGAGTCCAAGGTAATATTAAACCTGCTAATGCACTGTGGTCATTTGTGATCACATCAGTGAGGCATTCTACACTTACATTACATCACAAATCAATGCTTCTTAGACTGTCAATTTCCTCCACGGGACACAAAGGTCACCAGTGACGAACCAAATAATTGCTGTTGCACTTAAGTGTTTCCTGTAAGACATATTCTGTCAATTCTCTGTAAGTGCCCTGATGAAGAAATTCATCGTTATGGGTCTTGCCACCATTTTCGCAGTCAGTCCAATGCAACAAGCAGGAGTAAGCTGATTAAGAGGTTTCAGCAGTCACTATTGCCATAGTAGATGTGCTTTTGGCAGAGAAACATTTTTGATCTGGTGTCACTTCCTACAACTCCAGTTTCCATGTCTGTCTTTCTGTCTTTCTGCAGGCGACACTGACAGATTTTCCTTGTCAAATCACTGTGCACGGGAGCAAACAGTAGCTTTGCATATATAACCAGGCCTTTTCTCTGTTTCCTTCTCATAAGCTGGTGCTTGTGTTGATGAGTTCAGATTGTGCGAGTGAATTTACGTACATATTCATGGGTCCAGTAGCTGCANCACAAGCAGCAAGTACTGTCACCAAATCTCATCTGTGCACCAATCCAGTCAAGAAGTGATTGTGATTCATGCTTGTGAGGAATTTTTAAACGGGTAGAAGTACACACTTTTGTAGTATATAACCAGTAATTTGTGTAACGTCAGTGTCATGTATGGAGAGATAATGCAGTAGCTGCATGGAGAAAGGACACTGAAAATTTGATAAATTGGCCTCAATGTTCAAACACTGGCAGTTGTGAATATACTGAGAGAGATTAAGTATTTATCCATCAGCGGTAACTATACCTTCTGAGTATAATTACAAAAGAACACACCTCACAGGAGGAAACAATAGATGCTAAACACGCCTAGGGGCGTTACCATTTCAGAAGGTTACATAATTTCTCTTTTGACCATATTCAAAATGGACCTCATTGTGAGCAGGGACAAAAAATGCAGCTTCAATACAAAGGGTTTCTGAACCACACTTGGAGTGTGGGTTCCCTGGGCGAGCCATGCTCCGTGCTAGGTGATGGCTGCAGTGAATGTTTGCAACCTAATGGCTCATTGACAGCACAAGTCTTACACTTCAAAGCTGATCTCACGAGAGCGGCCGAAGAGCGGCTCAGTGGGCAACAGTGTGTCCGAGTAACTGCGTCGCATGTTCGTAGAGCTGCATGTAGTTTTGATGGCCACTTCATATGGAGGTGGAGGTTCCATCTCCCAGTGGGGGGGTGGCCCTCGAGCAGCTGGGCTGAAACATGTCGGCTCCATGGGAGGGTAGTCAAAATCATCCCCGTACAGCCCTCGTCTCTGCCTTTCCAAAGTTCTAAAACAACACACACAATCATATACACATGCACAAATGATAGTGTCGTTTCAAATTCAGAAGAATGTGAACCTGGATTCAGGATGCTCAAAAAGAAAAACAGGCCAAATGTGAAGTTAAAGGTTTCACTGCAAATCTTAGATATTTGAGTAATTTAGGTCTGAATTCCCCTTGAAAATCCAGTTTAAAAATGAAGCAGGGTTCCTGCCTGGAAGAACTAATGTTCAGGAGATTGCGGGTTTGAATGCTGATAAAGTACAAGAAGGCATAACTGGCACTGCACACTGGATGAAAAGGATGACATTCTATCTTCCTAGCTGATAAGAATGATACTAACTGATTGTAGTTGTCTATAAGCTCATGTATACAGGCCAGTTTTATGAGGATGCATGAACAGCGGATTGAAAGGATATGATGATTGTTGGAGAAAGTATGTGCTATCCCTCAACAAACCGGTAGCTGACATCAGTGTGACATCATGTTATAGGGAAGACCTGAATAGTGGGAGAAAATGAGCTAGACTGGGGGCGGTGGGGGGCTTTTACACAGGACTTCATTTTTTTATTTATTAAGTTTTTAAACTTTTACATTTACATTACACAGAACATCCAGAGGGAAGCTTGGTTCCAATCAAAGTAAACTCTGAATTTTTACAACATACGTTTTCACAACTGTGTCAGTAAATAGTGCTGACTACAACCTGAATTTTTTGTAACCTTAATTTTCAAGACTTTAACTGTGAGGAAGAGGATGAGTTCAGCTAACTAGTGATCAAACGACCATCAACTCGTTATGACCTATCCATCAACTGGCCAGCTGCATGCTCTGATTCATCACTTTGGATAAAAGCATCTGGCGATTAATAATATTCAAATATTATATATAAAAAAATTCATAAAATCAAATTCTACATTTTTTATTTGAGGCATAATTAATTCTCGTTTATGCTCTAATGAATCTATCCATAAGGATCCTATCTGAGTTAGATAATTAGTTATATAATTAGTTGTATTATATTTACAAAAACAAACAAACATTGAACAAAGAATATATGATTTTAATATTAATTTGATCAATAACGCTCAGCTGAATAACATGTTAAAGTCTTTCAGCCACAGGCTTGGAGCTTCTTAACACTAGGTGGTGTACAAACCATTTCAGCTGCTTCAGGGTTTAGGGGATAAGCACATGGTGTTGAATTTGCGTTTCCATTGAGTGAATTATAAACCTTTTAAGGGGAAAAAGGAATGGCTTGTATTGACTCTCATGACCCTCTACAGGTGTGTGTGTGTGTGTGTGTGTGTGTGTGTGTTTGGGGGTGCTTTTGTGTTCTTATTTCCTAATAGGTGCTAGTTATTGGCTAATCAACTGACATAATGTATTAATATGGTGATTTTTTTCAAAGGAGAACAATACGATGAGGAACGTTACATTATCCTTAACATCAAGTTGTGTTTAACATCATTATGCATTATCTCATTACAGCATACCGTAAACATCCATGCCCAGTTACTTTATAGCTTCTACCCTGACTCATTTTTTTTTCTAGTGTCGTCTTACACACTATTTACTATACTGCACATCTGAAATATTAACAATAACTAAAATCAATCCAAACAGCATTCCAGGCTACATTATGAAAGGAGCACTTCCACAGACAAACAAATAAATCTACAGAGATGCAAGAATTAGTTTTATTCAGTTGTAATGAAACTATGGTCTCTTCTTTAAATGCAGACTCTGAATTTATATCTACCTAGTTTATAAACTCCAGGTGGAAAGAGTTTTCTGCTCAGCAAGAATTTGTTTTTGGCCTAAAGTTGATTTTTAATGCTGTGTAACCCTTTAGGTTTGAAAAGTGGCTGCACAACATTAAAAATCAACTTTAGGACATTGTACATGACCGCATTCAATGAACATGCAATATATATGAGTTTTTAATAGTCTGCATTCAGGCAAATGTTTTCTATTATTATAAGAGCTTTTAATGGGTAATCATAATCTTTACCAGCATTAGCATCTTCAGTTTGTTGTGCTGACTGCTGTGATTCAGATGTTGGGTGTGTTTACAAGCAGGTTGCTCATGGTTTAAATTCACAAATACCATTGTTTAAATGATTCACTGGTAGTGCATCAATGCATGCATAAAATTACAGTGGAAATCTGGGACATGATGCATGCTTGTGGGGAAGACCACACGTTTACCTGTGCAAGAAGACGGACTGGGACTCCGGGAAGTGGCTCCCGGGCGGCGGGCTGAACAGCACGTGCCCGTAGTCGTGCGTGTATTCACTAGTGTAGGAGCCCTGGCGGCTCTTGCCGTTCATGGCCCAAAAGAGGCCGAGGATGAGCATGACTGCGCCTAGCACCACGCAGCACAGGCTGAACGCCTGCAGTCTGCTCTGGCTGGACGTGAGGAAGGCGGTCGAGCCGCCGGTGACGATGAGGAAGACGCCAATGAACACGGCGCCATGATGCAGAGAAGGCATCGCCGAACTTCACCCGCGCTCCTGTCTCCCGTAGCGACCGCTCTCTCTCTCTCTCTCCCTCTCTCTCTCTCTCTCTCTCTCTCTCTCTCTCTCTGTCTGTGTGTGTCACGCGCGCGCGCGAGCTCCTTTCAAAGTTCCTTAAAAGTTGCAAAATTCCATCTCTCCCCTCACTAACTGAATTTTTTCCCTTCTCACGATTTGTTTAGGCTACAATCTGAAACAGGATGAGGTTCTCGCCAAGAGTTCCCTTCATACCTTCTCATAATGAGCCCCTGAAATGTACTCTCGAGCGCAGCAAAAAGCATCATTCCGACTTATTCCCATTAATTATTTCCACTTTTACAGGAAAAAACAAAACAAAACAAAAGTGCTCCGTGGCTGAAAGATACCATTCAGCATCAGTCAGTCCTCTCTGTGCGTCCTGCTCGCTTCTTGGAGGTGTTTAGGGCGTAGCATGTACCGTTACACCCCAGCCAAGTGCTGTGCGCGAGTGTACAGTCGCCCCACCCCACCGTTTACTGTCGCTCGCGCGCTCCACACTCACCCACTTCACCGTGCAGTCGCGCTGAGCAAGCGCGCGCGCTCACCATCAAACACACATCCACTCTTACATTTCACTTGAATAATGCATATTATTTCGGAATATTTTCCTAAACACACACACACACACACACACACACTAAGACATGCCATGAATGAATGTTGCCTATTCTTTCATTTTAAATAGTTTATGAAGCTTGATGTGAACTTAATTTTATTCCTCTTTCCCTATCACTCCACATGCATGATAAAGATCACGCCGGACTGAGGCAATGGTCTGATTGTTCTCCTTCATTCCTATTGGATAAAAACGTCTACACGCAACAACTGGAGAAGGCGTAATTGACGCGCTACTGACCAATCAGCGTTTCGTAGAGGCGTGGCTTATTGGCCCATCTAGGCCACGTCCAAAACGGCTCGTGCTTTATTTAAAGTGCACTAGTTATGGTACAGAACTCATTATTTGACGTCGTATCTAGCGCTCTAGTGTAGGGAATAGGTTGTGGCTTGGCATTCAGCCTTACACAGGGTGTAAAATCATGCAAACAAATAAATGTGACAAAATTCGCGGTTGCACGTTTTAACAGAAGTGAGAAGGCAGTCCTAAAAAGTGCAGGATCAAGTAAGGCAAGTTTCAGTACTTTTATTTAAATTGATTGCGGATTTTTTTTCAGTAGGCGAATTTTTCCGAAAATAATTTTTAATTGTTGTTTGTTTCTACTCCAGATGGATCCAGTGCTGTATCTCGGTGCTTTGGTTATTTTGTTGCTTCTATGGATCAGGATAAAAGGCTTAGATTATGTTCTAATTCACCAGCGATGGATATTTGTTTGCCTTTTCCTCCTGCCCTTGTCTGTGCTGTTTGATGCCTATTATTATGTGCGAGCTTGGATCATCTTTAAGATGTGCTCAGCGCCCAAACTGCACAAGCAGCGGGTCCGGGACATCCAGAGACAGGTACTGTACCCTCCATCCTTCACATCTGTGTGAGTGAGTCTCTCAGTGTACACACACACGATCTTAGCTATAGGATGTCTTACCCATTTACTGCATGCTTTTCTTGCAGTCCAGGTGGGATCTCTTATTACTTTTCTTCCACCCAGGATTCAAAAAGGAGAGAAAAAAGAATACAGGAACTCGTTTCATAGACTCACTAGACTTCTAGGCCATTGCTAACCCATCCATCAATTCATCCATCCATCTTCTGTACTGCTTATCCTACACAGGGTCAAAACATACGGGTGTGATGGTCAGGTGTTCCCAAAGCTTTTGCCCTATAGTGTATACCCATCCGTCCATTCTCTTTACCGCTTATCCTACACAGGGTCAAAGGGTAACCTGGAACCTATCCCGGGGGATTCCCATCGCAGGACACAATCACACACACTCACACACCCATTCACACGCTGCAGACAATTTGGAGAAGCCAGTCAGCCTACAATGCAGGGCTTTGGACTGGGGGAGGAAACCGGACTACCCGAGGAAACCCCCGAAGCACGGGGAGAACCTGCAAACTCCACGAACATGCTGGGTGGAGGCAGGAATTGAAGCCACTGTTAACCACATGGGCATTATAATTGGTTTCTGTTTTCTTTATAATGCATGTTTGTCTTCACTGCAGAGCTTCCCAATTCCATCCATTAAACCACTGGCATTCAATAAACTTATTGTAATCCAAGGTCTGTAAGCTGTAATTAGCCGACTTATAAGTGATGGGAGCTGGGGCAGAATGAAAACAGTTTTGTGGTGAGTTGTAGGGAGAGGATTTAGAAACCTCTGCTCTAGTGCACAGTGTGTGTGTGTGTGTGTGTGTGTGTGTGTGTGTGTGTGTGTGTGTGATGTGATTGAAATGTTTGCTGTTAAAGTCCATCACAAACTTGCGACAGCTTCTCGATCCAGCCATGAGGGCGATTTCAATGCCTTCTTCTTAAAAGCTATCTGAAAAATATATATGTAACAGGGTGGAGTGATACGGCTTGACGTGAAGTTAAGTTAAAATTAGCACCCCAAAATAGTGCTAAACAGTCATTCTCTCACCAGCCGCTCTCTTGAAGTTAAGAAGACCAGAAGACTCTACTATGGTGACACCTGAGACTCCTTCCATGAATGGTAACGTAAATGTCTCCTTGCAGAAAGCTTCACCATAATAACAATTAAAAATTTTAGCCAGAATCCAAGAAGAGAGTTTTAAATGAAGAACAAAGAAGAACGTTGGTGGCACAGTTGACCGACCCCGCTCTCTAAAAATCATATAAGAAGCATCTGTGATGTGAGCTAGAGACTCTGCTCAAAAAGGAGATAGATTTGTCACTAGGCTAGACTTTTTAAATAAAGGGATCTAAAAAGTTGTCATATCTAGCAACAAAGTAAGTTGGCAACACTGCGAGTGCACCACATTTTGTCATTCTTTCCACTGACAAATGACCTACGCCATTACTAAGTACCAAAAGTACTAAACAGAGACACGTGGGTGGAGCTAAACATAGTGCAGATCATTGATTGGTCAAACATAGTCATTAGATTATCATCACTCAAGCCACACAATTGCCATTTTGGAAGAAAATTAGAAACACTAACAGACAGTAGGGTATTGAATTTGTAGACTGTGAAACGGTGCCATACTGCACTGACTGGTGGAAGAACCCTGTAACATAGTAGTTTCCAACTGCAGTCCTGGGGACCCACTGCCCCTTCACACTCGCCTGATCTAACGCATGAAGATCTTGATAATCAGCTGACCGGTGTAGGGAAAACATTCTGTACTTCCCATAACCTCCTGAGACCCAGAAGAAAAAAGGTTTCAATATTTAGATTTTTTTTTTAGATAATTTAAGTATTTGAAAGAAACATGTTACAGCAAAAAAAAAAAAAAAAAAAAAATATATATATATA
>CM074963.1:4647158-4657772 GCA_037577455.1 Pangasius macronema
AACACCCAAAACAAAAAAAAAAAAAAAATATATAAATATATATATATATATATATATATATATATATATATATATTTATTTATAATTTTTTTTTTTTTTTTTTTTTTTTTTTTTTATTTTGTATCATCTGTCCCTTGTAGTGGACATCAGGTCTTTTTCGATCACAGAATATAATGATATTGTATTCATTTTCACATTGAACTGAGTCCAAACGTGAATCGATTCATGAACTGATTAAAAACAGTTAGATGAAGGAAACACATATGGACACTAAAGGATCATTTTAGGAATTAAATCTCCTAGTGGAGCTTTTTGATTCAACTGCATTCCGCACACTTGATAGTCACCTGAAGCTGGCTTGTCATACATGGCACTAAACAAACAGATCATGCATGGTACAACAGGAAGCAGTTTTTTTGTCTTTGAAACACATAAAAACATGTTACATTTATTACACTTGATGAATGTTTTCCCTTTGCATCCTTCTCTGCACCGTGCACCGTGATGCATGTACTGCCTCTACCATCTTTGGCAAATGGAGTCTCTCCTTCTCTGGTCTCCCAGTGACCTGGTGGTCTGTTTGTGGCTGCCAGGTCAAAGAAATGCAAGACTGTATGGATGGTCGATTTTCTTGTGTGGCTTGACATCGGGTAAAACAACAGCAGGTCTAGACACAGTTACGTGGCGCTTCTCTTTTGCTGACCATCTCAGGCAGCTGTCCTGGGGCTCTATCCCATGGACACTGGAGGCCTTATTGTCCTGCCACTTTGTTACTGCAACCTCTGATGGTTTTTTGACAGCCATTTCGGATGCACCTTTTCCTTGTTTTTGTAGTTTCGTGTCATCTGACATCTTTGACTTGCACAGTGCAGGGATTCTATTTTTCATAATGGTCCCTGTTCCCAGGAGACCATTTGCTTTCAACATATCCAGTACTTTGATAGAGGTGAAACATCCTCTTGGAAGAGACTGGGCCATCTGAGCGACCGCATTCCCTCCGATTCCCAGCTGCTGGTCAGTGAACGTATTCCAGCCCTTGTAAACTTCAAAATCCAGCACCAGACCATTGGGACTGAGTTGGTAAGACAGCAGTACCCCCAATCAGAGCTTTAGTTGTCTGCACCTACAGTATGTGTACAAAGCCTTGTAGTCGAAGGTGATTATGAAAATTACCAGTAGCCTTTGGGCAATTACTTGAGCTATCTTGATGAATTCAGTGACTTTCTCTGAAGAGCTTACAATTATCAGTTTGTTTCACGGAAGGATTGATTAAAAAAACAGATAGACGTGTGGTTAGACAATGAGATTCTGATAGCAGTAGGTTGAGACTTCGATAAAGATAACTTTACGTCCTATGCCAATCTCCTACCCAGTTATGTGGCCAAGCATGTTTCAAATGAAACAAAAACTTGTTTTATTGTACGTTAAATTTCTTGTCTACATCTAATTTCATTTTTTTTTTCTTGTTTGATTGTAACATTTCTCTGTGTTCATATGTGTTGAGCGCTTTCTTTAAACCTGTGCATTTAGTATTCGCTACACCCTGTAAAGATTTATGCATGCTTTTCAGGTTCGTGAGTGGAAGAAGGAGGGAGGAAAGGCATATATGTGCACAGGACGTCCTGGCTGGCTGACCGTGTCTCTGAGGGTGGGGAAATATAAGAAGACTCACAAGAATATAAAAATCAATATGATGGATATCCTAGAGGTGGACACAGAAAGACAGGTGGGCTCTCACTACAAATCCACAGGGCACTCAGAGTAAACCTTGCACCTAACAACATTAAAGATAACATTCCATTGGATGTAGTTAGTAACTAACAGCACTTACCTATTCGTGCATTTAAGCGAGTGGTGTTCAGGAGCTCAGATACATGGCCTAACCTAACTGGTTTGATTAAAGCCTTTTTTAGGAGTTTAGTCAGGAATGAGAACAGGGCAAATTGTGTGATGTGTGATATGACCGTGCCCCTCTCTTTAGGTGGTACGTGTGGAGCCCTTGGTAAATATGGGTCAAGTGACAGCCTTATTGAATTCCATCGGCTGGACGCTGCCTGTATTACCTGAGCTTGATGATCTCACAGTAGGTATGTCCACAAAATCAGAATGCTGGTTAAAAATTACTACCAGTTTGGCATGCCATGCCTTTTCAGACAAAGTCTGTCGGCTTTATTGTATCCCCTTTCTCTCTCGCTCTTTGTGCCTTCCCCCAGTGTATTGACTCGAAGCAATATCGCAGCGTTAAGTGGAGTGTGTATATGCAATATTTCTTGCTGGTCGATATTGTGTGTCTCGTGTGGTGCATCAGAGGCTACTCCTAATTGGGTTATGAATGAGTAATGGCCCTGTTTCAGTGCGTTAGGTTAGATTGGGTGCGGAAATGGCCTGTTCTACTAAAAGCGTTTATGGGTAGCAGAAATTGTGCCCGCTGTCCAGGTAATGGTTTCCACTGCTGCTGCTGCTGCTGCAAATTCATTTGGAGGCCTACAGAGAGTAGCTGTGTGGGGAAGCAAGAGAGCACAACGCTGTTTTCTCTTACGTTAATCATATATTCGCCTGCAAATACATTACACACAGGAATACTGTACATGCTCTGTGAGTGTGTGGATTTTAATATTTGTTAATTGGAAAAATATTAAGTACACATGATCGAATACACTTGTATACAAATTCTGCTGTCATCTTCCCAATTCACTGATCTCTCTCTCTGTCTCTCTCTCTCTCTCTCTCTCTCTCTCTCTGTCCTTCTCTCAGGGGGTTTGGTAATGGGCACAGGGATTGAGTCCTCGTCTCATATTTATGGCCTGTTCCAACATATCTGTGTGGCTTTTGAGCTGGTACTGGCAGATGGCAGTCTGGTTCGCTGCACTGAGGTATGTGGCTATGTGTGGAGCTTTATGTGTTGATGTTTGTTTGTATAATGTTTGCATAGTTTGTGAATATTGTCAAATTTATCTGGTATTTCCTATTACAAGATTACAATAAAAAATAGACTATTAAACCTATTTCTCGATAAAATGAGCAAAATCATCTGCCGATAGAACAAGAATAGTAGTAAAAATGTTTCAAAATAGGTTTAACAATCTTATATTTGGTTTACTGTAATCTTTTAAAAGAAATTACTATACAAATTTGACTATATTCAAGATATTTCCGCTTAATAAGAAAATCATTTAGAGAGATAGACAGGAAGAGAAAGAAAGTAAAGAAGAATGGAAAGGGAAATATAAAACCAGTATCTTTTTCATTACTGTTTAAAGAAGTCCTTATACATTGTCAGTAGCTGCTAATTAGGATGAGTAATGTTCCTAACTAGTACGTTTTAACTAGTGCGTTGTGGACTTTGCATATTATGTATGTTTACCTGTAAACGCTCTCCTCGTGGGGCAGAAGGAGAACTCGGAGCTGTTCTATTCGGTCCCGTGGTCCTGCGGAACCCTGGGCTTCTTGGTGGCAGCTGAGATTCGCATTATTCCAGCTCGGAAGTGGGTGAGGCTGTGCTACAGACCTGTGCGGGGTTTGGATGCCATCTGTAAGGTGTTTGCAGAGGAGTCAGCTAACAAAGAGAACCATTTTGTGGAGGGGCTACAGTATTCGCTCAACGAGGCTGTTATTATGACTGGTGTTATGACTGACCAGGCCGAGCCTGACAAGGTGAGATCGTGTTCATACTTGGGCTGCTTATATACTTTGCTTCAAAATTTCCTTATAAAGAAGAATGCTTTGTAAGGATGCTTTCACATATGCAGCATTAATCTGTTTGAATTGTACCCTGGTGTGTTTTCCTCTTTGGTGCAGAGGTGAGAATACAGTAATGGCACTTGGGTGCAGACTAAAACAACTGCTCTAAGACTGTATGAGTGAGTCTTTGGCTGTGTGAGCGAGTTGGTTTGGTCTGTTTTCATGCAAACTCTAGCTTGGGTTGATTGCAGTGAGAAAAGGGTTCGACCATGATTCAACCGTCCTGCAGAAGTGAACCAAACATGCCGTGTATTTTGGGGTGTAGGGAGCATATTTTTTGTACATGTGAACTGCTAAAGTGAGGGTAAGGACAGAGCTGTAGTACTCCATAGATGCAATATCTTCTGGATTTTTGGACCAATGAACAAAAAGATAAAATGCTGGATACAACACACAAAATGTTTTAAACTCTTTTTATTTACATATAATTAACTAATCATTTATGTATTTTTGAGCAATGAATGAACGAGTATTATGAATATACATTTACTGTCCACTTCAATAGGAACACATGCTCATGTATGCAGTTATCCAGTCAGCCAATCAAATGGCAACAGCACAATGCATAAATTCATGCAGATACAGGTAAGAGCTTCAGTTAATGTGCAAATCAACCAACAGAATGAACAAAAAAGTGATCTCTATGACTTCTTTAACCATGGCATGGTTGTTGGTATCAGAAGGGCTGGTTAGAGTATTTTAGAAACTGCTGATCTCCTGGGATTTTCACACACAACAATCTCTAGAGTTTACACAGAATGGTGCAAAAAACAAAAAACATTGAATGAGTTCTGTGGGTGGAAACGCCTTGTTGATAGAGAGGTTAGAGGAAAATGACCAGATTGGGTCGAGCTTCCAGGAAGAATATAATAACTCATATAATCACTCTTTACAACTCTGGTGAGCAGAAAAGCATCAAACCTTGAGGTGGATGGGCTACAACAGCAGAAGACCACATCAGGTTTCACTCCTTTCAGCCAAGAACAGGAATTTGAGACACAAACTCACACAAACTGGACAGTTTGGAAAAAAAATTTACCTGGTCACCAGCTCAGACCAGTCTGGTCATTCACCTCTCATCTCTCATCAACAAGGTGTTTCAGCCTGCATTCTCTCCTCAAAAACAGGATGGTTTTTGTTTTTCTCACCACTCTGTATAAACTCTAGAGACTGTTGTGTGTGAAAATCCCAGGAGATCAGCAGTTTATAAAATACTCAAAGCAGCCCATCTAGAACCAATAACTGTGCCATGTTTAAAGTCACAGAGATCACATTTTTCCCCATTCTGATGTTTGATCTGAACAACATCTGATGTTTGAGCTGCTGCCACGTGATTGGCTGATTGGATGACTGCATAAATGAGCAGGTGTACAGGTGTTCCTATTAAAGTGGACGGTGAGTGTATGTTTTCAGCCTTAAGTCCCTCCCGCCCACCATACAAAGCTTTTTTTTGCATTTTGGTTTGCTTAATTATGTGTAGTGTGAAAACAAACCAAACCGAATAGCAAACATAAATTTAATTTTGCTCGATTTAGACTCAGGAAATGGACTAATAGGTATGAAAGTCTAAGACTATTTAAGAGAAAATGAATGAAAAAAATGAAAATATGATAGTTATAGTTTTATATGGCACTCAGACACTTTTTTTTACTATTATTTTACTCTTTTTCAACTTTAGTGCTTCGTCAGTTTTTGCCTGTATTCCAAAATGATTGGAGTTAAATTGTACTAAAACACCTTGTTTCATGCTCTGAGTAACGAGTACTTCTTCCATGTCATAAAAACTCACAAACGTATGTAAGTGACTGGCTCCTAACCATCCAGGAACAGTCAGGAGCGTTGTGAGATTAAACTAATGGTATTTTGAAGTATTGATTTAGAAGCTGAAAAGCAAATATTTGCATTACGACGTTGAGTGTACTTTTACATGTCTGCTAGGTCAATCGCATTGGTCACTACTACAAGCCCTGGTTCTTTAAGCACGTGGAGGAGTACCTGAAGGAGGACGGAACTGGTGTGGAGTACATCCCACTCAGACACTATTACCACAGACACACACGCAGCATCTTCTGGGAGCTGCAGGTAAATGCATGAAAGGGTGAAATGCACTGCAATGGTAATACATAAACAGGGAAGCTATGACAGATGGTGACTGCAAGCCCACCTTTATGAACAATACCAAGAACACATACAGTTAGGAAAAATAACTGTCAATAGTCATTTAAATATTGTAACATGATGTGTTCTTGAATGGTAAGTATTAATGGTAAAACATTGTGCTGGTTTGTGATGAATGATGAAGTAAAATGTGGGTGGACATGTGTACCTGTATATCACTGTAATATAGCGATATCTTTCATATCAGCTGTTAATAAATAGACACCGCTGTCAGCCCGCTTCAACAGATATTGTATTTCTTTGACAAGTGGTTTGATGGTCTGTTATAAGACTCTTAAACATGGTTCTGTGGTCTCTGTCTTCCATTTTATATCCATTAGCTTCGATAGTGCAATCTCCTTGTTCCCCTAATGTATTAGTATTGGACAAATTTCTCTTTCTGCTTTATCATATAATCCTTCTTGTCTGCGCTCTCTCTCTCTCTCTCTCTCTCTCTCTCTCTCTATCTATCTATCTATCTATCTATCTTTCTCTTTCTCTCATACACACACATGTAGTCTAAACCTAATCCTGACCTTAATCCTAATCCTCAGTAGCCAAAATGAATCCATTTGTTTATCCATTTGATATCAAATATCATATATATTCACATATCTCCATGAGATCAAAACTGTCAGGTATTCCTATTCTTGTGGGGACATGTGCTCCCCACCAAGATAGAAAAACACGCACACACACACACACACACACACACACACACACACACACACACATTGTATTATGTCCGCTAATGTTTTCCTCTAATGCCATTAACTGAAGGAAGATGGTGGTAATTATTGCAGACCTGATAAATTATGCAGGTTTTCTTCTTGCTTGTGTTGGGGGAAATAAGCTGTCTCAGTGTCAGCACATCATGATTTATCATCTTTTTAGGACCCTAATAACCCCCCCCCCCTCTCTCTCTCTCACACGCACACACACACACATGCACACACACATTTCTGATATCCATAGTAAATAGTTTGATGTAAATGGGCCCTTCTAATATGGAGTGGAAGTATCGATTGCGCAGTCTGTCTCCAGTGGGTTTCCCCATCTTATGACATCTTTATTTCTACTTTTTTTTAAATCTCTCATGCACTTAAAATGCTTTCTGTCTCCCTCATATTGTCTATCTTGCATAATCTCTCGATCTTGCCCTTGCATTTAGGACATCATTCCATTTGGGAATAACCCGCTGTTCAGGTATTTGTTTGGCTGGATGGTTCCTCCTAAGATCTCCCTGCTGAAGCTGACTCAGGGCGAGACCATCCGCCGGCTATACGAGCAGCACCATGTGGTTCAGGACATGCTGGTGCCCATGAAGCACATGCACACGGCCATCTCACACTTCCACAAGGACATTCATGTAAGATTCAGCAGCTTACCACACAACAGACACACATTTTTCTATAAACCAAAAATATCTCAGTAATTATGGACATTGCAAAATATTGCTACTTCTGTGTCATATCTGTATTTGATTCAGGGGGGCATATGCATGCTAAAATAAACTAGCGCTAAGCAGAGAAAAAAGAGTTCACTTCTTAAGTAATATCTTATATATCTTAAATAAATGATAGTATACCTGAAACAACCGTATATTAAATAAATGAATACAGATGGGGGTTTTACTTTAATCTTTTTCATTCTTGATGTGAATTTAGAACTGCTTAATATGGTTCTCGTTAACCATGTAGCATTTCTTGAACTATAATATCACAATAATACCATGAATAATAAAATGGTACAAATGGATTGACAGTTATTGTAATAATAGTTTTACCCATTCTATGTCTGTGTAATTGCTCAGTTCTGTGTGTATATGTGTAGGTGTATCCCTTATGGCTGTGCCCGTTCATATTGCCCAGTCGGCCAGGCATGGTGCATCCTAAAGGAGATGAAGATGAGCTGTATGTGGACATTGGGGCATACGGGGAACCCCAAGTCAAACACTTTGAGGCTCGGGCCTCAACACGCCAGCTGGAGAAGTTTGTCCGAGATGTACACGGGTCAGTTTAAAAAAAAAAAAAAATCACTTCAATTTGGGAAATGTATTATAAATGCTTACTTATACAGCAGCACTGTTGAATTCTCAATCTGATTGGTCCAAAATGTTGATTAATTTTATTAAACAACAGTATTGACATTAGTTACAGTTGTGATTTAAATCAGAGGTTTATACTAATGTGTTCTAATGCGTTCTCGTTCTATACTAACTGCTCACTGAAAGAGACTTGTATTTAGGACACTCCACATACCCTAAAGCTAAACAATGAATAAAGTGTTGTTATATATAACAAAACAAAATGTCTGTAAAAAGACATGTATTTAATATTTGTGGAAGAAGTCTCCATTCAGTGCTTTGTAATTCAGTAAGTTTTCCACCATGGGAGAGTCTTCAGGATAGCGGACTTTGTCTTCTCTGTGATAACAGAAGTGATAACAGGAACTCGCAGATGTTCGACTACATTAAACAGAACTATAAATTGTTAAATAGCACATTCACTAAGAAATTAAAAATATATATTTGTTGACAGTAAGTCTGTAGTATCAGAGGAATAAAACACTTTGGGTCGCCTTACACGATCCCATCGATCATTTTACTATAACAGCACGCCTGGCATGTTTTATTCCTTGCTTACTGTATATATTGAATTTCCAGTTTATTAGGTACACATATCTAGCACCTGGCCATTTTATCAGGTCACAATTACTCGCTGTAGCCCATCTGCTGCTATGCACAGTTTTTCAACCGCTCTTTATGCTCCATCAGTATCAAGGGACCACCAGAGGACCACCTTTGAGCAGATATTATTCGAGTGTTTGACAGTGTGTGTGTTTGGGTGGGAGGAGGTGCTGGTAACATGCATTATTGGGCACTTTATTAGACAAACTTACTTTTTCGTCCATACATATAGAGATCATAGGTCTTGTTTTTCTATGCAAACTATGTATTATTTGTCCTCTAGTGCTTCATGACTGCACAGCTAAACATTATAGCGCTGTTGGCTGGGTATTAACAAATACAGCAGCATTCTGCAGCACTACAATATCAGTGTCCACTAAGAATAAGACCTTTCCCCTCATGGACAGGTTAAATTTGAAGATCATTCAAATTTATACCCCCAAAAATGGTATGCATACCTGATAATTATCATTAAGAACAGTTACAAGACAACAAAGTGTATAAATACAGAGTATATTTGACACTGACACACTGCGCTTTTAATGTCCAGTTAATCCTTTTCATTAACATACTTCCATTCCTCCCTAGTTTCCAGATGCTTTATGCTGATGTGTACATGGACCAGCAAGAATTCTGGGAAATGTTTGATGGTGCGCTGTATCATAAGCTAAGGAAGGAGCTGGAGTGTGAGCAGGCATTTCCTGAAGTGTACAACAAAATCTGCAAAGCTGCAAGACACTAAATTCAGTCCTGATTGAAATACAGGAAAACGAGAAAATGGAACGAATTAAAATGATAAGCTCGTGAAAAGTCACCCGGCTATACGCAATATTACCAACTATATTTTTTAATTGGATTTTTAAGACTAGTCATATACACTTGAGCCTTATTACATTTAAATATTTTTGACAAGCAATATAAATAAAGGGAATATCAGTAAAATATATTTTCGACACTGAATATTGTCCTTTTTTATGTGCATCTAAATGATATATTTTGTCATTTAAAGTATAAAATGAAAGTATATTTTAATGCCTATTTCCCCAGTGTTATTCTCATACTGAATCTGCCTTCAGGTTCTAGGGCAAACTGTTGTCCAAGTCAGTCTTTTATATCAACGCACAACTTTATAACTCGTGACAGCAGGTATTGCTTTTCCATAAGTGCCACCTGTAAAACCTCCTTAATGTATTTTTTTTCTCTCTTACAAATGAACAAAAGACAAAATACGGACTGCTCTTATGTCAATGAAGTGTGTCTTTAAATTATTCTAATACACGCACAAACCTGTCTCTGAACATGTTGCTTCCACTGTGTCACCACTCAAATGTACCACTTTGAGAAATATACATTAATTCCTTGAAAGCCTTACAGCTGTAGACTCTGTAGACTTTTTTTTTTTTTTTTTTAATTATTTTTCACTTTTGGCATGTGAACATTAGCGACCTTACTGTTCCAATCTCGGACCGAGCTGTTGTCAGGTTTCTGGGTTCATTCTCAGTAGCCCAGATAAATTTCATTATTAAATCCTGCTGCATTTATGTTATAAGGGGTTTGGGATGTGTGTGCTGTATATGCTGCAATAAAATTCAAATCTGTCAGTATTTTGCATTAGTTTAGTTCATTGGAATGTGCAAATGGCAAAAGCATGCTGATATATCGCACAGTAGAAATGAATGCAGTTAAAAGTTAAAATACTGGCTCTTTAAGCCCAACAGCTTTGGACTTCTTGCTCATTTGAAGGGACCCTCTGGTTCCAAGTGAAATGATCTCCTCTCCAAAGGAACATTGATAGGCTTGAGTCTCTCCCTAATAAATAATGATAATAATAATAATAATAAACATCATATTACAATACGGACAACACATTACATTTAACTTTTGTACACAATGTAAACAAAAATTATCTTGACTTTCAGAAGTTAGGGATAGACAGGTTTATGTACACTATATGGCCAAAAATATGTGGACACCTGGCCATTACACGTATATGTGCTTGCTGAACATCCCATTCCAGATTTAGTCCC
>CM074963.1:4687390-4706552 GCA_037577455.1 Pangasius macronema
GGTCGTCCTGTAAAGATGACTTCAAGAGCACAGCGCAGAATGCTTAATGAAGTACAGAAGAATCCTAGAGTGTCAGCTAAAGACTTACAGAAAGGGTTCACATACTTTTTCTTGCAACTGTATAAGAATGTCCCCTATTTGGCAACAATTGTGTGCATGACTTGAGACTTGAGAAATTGATCACGTACACAGTACAAGAGGTAAAACCTGCTAAAAGTTTAAAACATTGTTTATAGACAAATAATAATTTCATTTCAAACACTGAATCACAAAATGCCCATACAATGGATCTGTCTAGTTATTTAGTTTCAGAATTCTCTTTCCATTCTTGCGGGCTGGGAAATCGCTTGCCCTGTGATGGGCTAACATTGTGGATCCACCACGAACCTGACCAGGATAAATCGGTTACCGAAAACGAGTGGGAGGGTGAGTGGAAATTAGCTCCAACTCTCTCTGTCGGGTGAAATGTTTAGCTCTGTCTCTTTTCCCTAAAAGACAACTCATCTCACACCCATCTCACAGAGAACAGGCAGAAACTGAAAGGCTTGTCGGTGTTTTCATTGCAGTTGTTATTTGTTCTGCTGGCAGCACAGGGTCTCTAAAAATGGCAAAGTGCTTCTTTAATATAATAAAACTGCACGTCACTGCCTGCTTTCAGGTAGCATGGTTTTAGTTTAGGAAATAAAAAAATGATAAGATCTTGGGTGATGGAAATAACATTGGTCTAAATTGCCCACTTGAATTAGGCTACTAAATCATTCGCTGTCACCATTAACAGCTGATGCTCGTGCACATGGACCTTATTTACTGTCCAACTGATTTTACTGAAATTTCTAGTAATTCGTAGTAATACTTGCTTCTGCTTTTTTTTTTTTTTTTTTTTTTTTTTTGAACCAGTGGCAAAGAGTGTGTCCCATCTCTCACTTCTGCATCTGTATATGTGCAATTAAAACTGTAGTCTAATGGGACATTACGGCTTGCAGTTAAATGAGGCAATATTGGGTATTATTTCTCTACAACAGAATCTTTGGAATAATGTCAGTACTAATTAGTTTCTTGCACAAGCGAATCCTGAGCTACCGCTTATTTCTGCGCAGTCACTCAACAGTCTGATATAATAAAGTGGTTCCTTTATAATTTGTTAAAACGAAGTATTGCATTGCATGTAATTGTTATGCTTCTGTCACCTAACTACATTAGGTAATGATTGAACTGACATGGAAAATCTCTCACACTGGGTAAAACAGTTTCTGAGAGAGATCTGTTTGATGAAAAGGACATATCGAGTTGTTGTAGCTTTATGTTTATCTTAATAATAAGACAGTAATGTGTCCAAGCTCAATAATGTGAAGAGTTTAATCTCCATACTCGGGACTTACAGTGCCTTGAAGAAGTCATTCATCTGGATTATAAATGACACTTACACCGATTTTTCTTACATAGCCAGTATTTTTTTTATTGCAATCCAATGTCATAGTCAAAATTCAGTTTCTGTGTTTAGGACCATGCTGCTGAAAGGTGAAGTTTCTCCCAGGCTTTATTTGTTTTGTTAGCAGAATGAAGCAGGTCGTTTAGTAATATCCCCCTGTATTTTTCCCCCTCCATCTATATTCTTCCTTCAATTTTAACAAGAAGCTCTGGTTCTGAGGATCACAAATGTCCCCTGAGCATGATGCTGCCAACACCACGTTTCACGTCCTCAGTGTAGATCCTGCAGTGCTTACTGGGATATCCAACCTATTAGATATCATTTTACACCCTATTCTTAAGTTATGAAATTCTATGACCTTATATTTAACTTCCTTAGAATGTCCCTTAGCCTTCATCTTAACTCTTTTCTTTCAGGCTGACAGTCTCTTCAATGACAGGTCAACTGGTGGTTCAGAAAATGAGAGCTGATTTAATATTTATATAACAGGTGAAGGCCAATTGTGTCCTAAAGACAATATCTTTAAAAGAGTTTTTTTTTTTAATGCTTGCTGGCCAACAATTTATGTGACATTGAAAGTTCACTGTAAGAAAACACGAGTTTGCAGTAAAAGTACTGACAGGAAGAATATGTGTATTTGTCATTTGTTATTCAGACAAATCTGTCAAATTCTGGTGTCAGGCGTGGGTTGAGCACTTTTACAAGCCACTGTATAGCATAGTTTGGAAGTGGAATGTGTGTCTGAGAGAGCATGGGGTTAACTTTGTTTTTGTCTCGTCTGAATTCCATGATCTAGGTGAAATCCCCTCCTCCTCCTCCTCTCTCCATGGTGAACTGTCACAGTTTATAGAGAGACGCAGGTGAAAGGCACTATTGTGTTTGACACTGAGTGGAGTTGCTATGACTGGAGCTCTCACCAGCGTACAAGCGAACTGACTGGGTTATGACACATCTCAGTGTGTGTATAAGTGTTTAGTGCTTTAGTGCTATTAAAATGACTTTTATTGTATTTAGCATCCGCAAAATGTATCTGCCCTGGGTACCGAATGCACTCCGTATGCTGTTTCTATGGGACTATGTAAAACATAGTCAGATTCTCCGTACATCTAACTAACCTGGCCAGTATAACTGACTTCTGGTGTGCGTGTGCGTGTGCGTGTTTGTGTGTGTCTGGTCTCCTGGTGACACTGTGGCTCATTAGCTTCTGTGGCGATGAGCAAGGTGTTTGCAGAGAAGACTCTCGCTGCTCCAAAAATAACACCATTTCCTGTCCATTAAACCATGATTTCACACCAATCTGAGCTTAATGGCACACGCGCGCACACAATGTGAATCTCTAATGACACACAAAGACTCAAATCCATTGTGGCCCACCACACCAGCCTTACACACACACTCTTCCATTAAATGTCGATTTCACACCAATCTGAGCACCACCTCAGCCTGGGCTTGCAGGGGGAGACAGGCAGGAGGGGGATGAACAATGCTCCTGAACAATGCTTTCCTCCTGATGTGAATATTCACAAGCGACCGCCGCTGTGTGTGAACATGGCACATCGAGGAAGAGTAGCAACATGACCCACCTGTTCTCTTTCCAGATGTGTTTCATGAAAGTCTGTCCCTTCAGAATGAATGAATCTTGTTCAGTAGTCACTTTCTCTCTGAATGATGTTGTACATGGATGAAAACGTCCTCTATTCTCCTTTAATGTTATCACTGACTGGTAGAACAGGATGTCTCACTTCTTATCTCACCTTTTCGCTCTCTCACTCTCTCCGGCAAGAATGCTGAATTCATAAATTTTACATGTGCCTTTTTTATCGTTCTGACCCAAAGGGAAAAAGATCTAGCCAGGTCTGAAGGCCAATTGGCTTTTTCCGATTTCTAGTCTTGCAAAACCATTTATACAATATAGCACTGAATGCCTTACAGGTCCAGGGTCCCTGATTTGATACTGAGCTCAGATTACTGTCTGTGTCTGCATGGGTTTCCTCTGGGATTGCCACTGTCTATACAAAAACATGCAGGTAGGCAGATTGGCTAAGCTAAACTGGTGAATGAGTGTATGGATGCGTGTGTGCATGTTGCCCTGGGATGGACTGGCATCATATTCAGGGTGAATTTATGCATAAATGTACGCGTAAATCATTTGTATGGACGTTTACACAAAAGTCAGGTATTCATGAAAATCCCATAAATTCAGAAAACCTTTCATCTCCTGATCCCGAGTGTGTGTAAATCTAGTCATAAGAAGATTACCTAATGTAACCCTCGATTAACTGGCTTTGAACCTTTTAATTTGTGATGAGTTACTGCATTTATATATATATATATATATATATATATATATACTTATATGTATCCTGTATATTCATGCAGTTCATGCAGTTATCTACTCAGCCAATCATATGGCAGCAGAACAATGCAAAAAAAAAAAAAAATCATGCAGATATGGGTCAAGACCTTCAGCCACACCTGAGGCTATCATGGGCACAGTCTGGACAGCTGAATACTGGAAAAAGACCCGGTGATTTTTTTTTCTTTCTACTTTTCAACTCTCCAGTTTCTGTGAGCCTGTGCCCAGATTCCTGTACGTGGCTGACAGGAGTGGAACCCAATGTGGTCTTCTCTTGCTGTTTTACCCCATCCACCTCATGGTTGAAGTTTTATGCATGCTGAGATGCTTTTCTGCTCACCAAGACTGTAAAGAGTGATTATATGCGTTACTACACTCACCTTCCACTTTATTAGGAATGCCTGTACACCTGCACATTCATGCCATTATCTGATTAAACAATCATGTGTCATCAGCGCAATGCTCACCCAAGCTGGACAGTTAATCAGGAGAAAAAAAATCACTTGGTCTTTTTCCAGTATTCAGCTTTCCAGTTTCAGTCTGTGCCCTCCGATTCTTGTTCTTGGATGACAGGAGTGGAACCTGATGTGGTCTTCTGCTATTGTAGCTCATCTACCTCAAGGTTTGATGTGTTGTGCATCTGATATGCTGTTCTGCTCACCGTGGTTGTAAAGAGTGCTTATTTGGGTTACCAGTCTAGTCATTCTCCTCTGATCTCTCTCATCAACAAGGTGTTTCAGCAGACAGATCTTCTGCTCACGGGATGAAAAAAAAAAAAAACGGAAAACGTGTTAAGACACATTTGAGATCTCTGACAACACACACTTTAAGGGTCCTCTACTTCAGTTTCTGAAATATTCAGACCAGCCCTTTTGGTACCAACATCCATACCATGTTTAAAGTCACAGAGATCACACTTTTTCCCCATTCAGATGTTTGATGTGAACATTAACTAAGCTCTTGACCTGTATCCTCATGATTTTATGCATTGTGCTGCTGCCACATGATTGGCTGATTGGAGAACTGCATAAATGAGAAGATGTATCGGTGTTCCTAATAAAGTGACCGGTGAGTGTCTATAGCTTTGTGTCTCACATATGTGAGTGTGTGTATTTATCTGTCTTCTCAAGCCTTCTGTGCAGATTAACTGATTTGAAAATAGAAAAAAGCTTTGCTTAGAGACTCAATCTCAGAGCCATGCAGGGATTATTTCATCCATTTGTGATTTCAAGCCAAAACCCAATCTCTCTCTCTCTCTCTCTCTCTCACTCACACACACACACACACACACACGGCTCAAACTCTGCACAAACAGAACAGAACAGAAGCTTCTTAGTTCATACTTTCAAGTCTGCAATTTGTCTATGCATAAAATACTCAGTAGATTCTTAAGATTCTTCTCTCTCTCTCTCTCTCTCTCTCTCTCTCTCTCTCTGTGTGTGTGTGTGTGTGTGTGTGTGTGTGTACATTCTGGTCTGGTTTAAAATGGTGCTGTGGCCCGCAGGTCCAGTTTTCTGCCAGGCCGACAGACCCTCATTTAGGTTAGCAGCTAACATTTAGCCAATTATGCTAATACCCCTCATCAGTTCCGCTTGGCCTGCAGGAAATCTATCCACAGGAGTTAGCATGCAATGCCACTAAAGGGCTGTGTGTCATGGCTGTCAAACGCAAGTGTTTATTTGATTGTGGTCTTTTTAACTGCTTTGACCAAATGTCAAATTGAAAGGTTCTCAAACTCAGCACTGAGAATCCATGTTTACTACATGTATATACTATACTGTACTGTGTATATATATATATTTATAGTACAGTATAGTATCTTAATATAACTTAATCATTATCTGTCAGTTGTGTCAGAAGACAGAAACACAAATAATAGCTAGGAAGCCTCACAACAAAACCCAGAGTGGCAGTTTTAATCCCAAATCCCGGGGCAGACAAGTTTTTACTTGTCTGTTAGAAGCGCATTGGATCCTGGAATCAAATTAATTTCCAGTTCTTTAGGGATTACACTCTCTTTTTCCCCTCACCATTGCCTATACTTGTGACAGAAGGACTCCAGCAGCATAATTTCTTGTACTGAATTAGTTCTCAGCTAGTTGGATGTTCTGCCGGGTGTTGGGAATTCACATTCACACTTAGCAGCAATATAAAGTAGCCAGTCCACCTACCAGCATTTTTTGGGAGGTGGGAGGAAACAGGATGAAAGCCACAGGAGGCCATTGGGAGAGCATGCACAGAAACTCCACACAGACAGTAACCCAAGCTCAGAGTCGAACCAAGGCCCCTGGAACTGTGAAGCTGTCATGCTACTGTGGATTTCCGTTATTTTCGGATATACGGGTCCCAAAAATGACGAATAATAATTGATCGATTATTTTAATTCACTTGATGCACCACATGAAGTCATAATAAGTAGAATAATACAGAACACCTCCCGAAAGATTAACAAAGTGAGATGGGGGAAGAGAGACAGGACTGTCAATCATTCCAGATTTGACTGAAGTTGTTTGTTTGTTTTCCCCCCCATCTTAACCCCTCTAGCTAGCTTTTGCTAGCTGCTGCATGATTTTGGGTCATTGGGTCTATTGTCATGTGATGTCTGAGTTGTCTCACTCAGCCACATCTTGGGTTTTGGTAAATTGGTTCTACTGGCTACAGCTAATAAATATTGTGATCTGAGACACCTGAATAAGACGAGGGAACGTTTTTTTGAACAGATGGACTCTCTTGGCTCTTGGCAACATTTCTCTCTAACGTGTGTTGCAAATGCTGTTGGCTTCAGCTGTTTGGAATGGAGGACAGGTCAGAGATAAGCCCCAGGCCAGCACTGCATGCTAATGCACCCTACACTCCACTTCAACATGGAGCAAACAATGCTGCAAATGTGTGTGTGTTTCCCTGGATTTTGGGGTGTGTTCTACTTTAATTTGATGCCTTGTTCTACTTGAAGCTGATGCCTTGTGTTTAAGAGCATAAAAAGTCAAAGGGAACTAAAATAAAAACCTAAGGCTAGTTTCTTCATGCCAACCAAGGCACTCCCCACAAATTTAGCTTAACGTATAAAATAATGCTGCTGCTAGAAAGTGTTATTGATATCTACTTATGATTTTTATCCTCTATTTATTTCTCATTATACATTCTCTCTCTCTCTCTGTGTGTGTGTGTGTGTGTGTTTGTCTCTGTGTTTGTGTTTCACTGGATATTTTGGGGTGTGTTCTACTTGAATGATGAAGCTAATGCCTTGTTTAAGAGCCTATTTTCAGGTTTCCCTTGATTTTATGTTTGGATTCCGATCAACGAAGTAGCAAAACGAGTAGAATTCGACGAGGTAACAGTCCCATTTGGAGGAGAGCTGTGTGTGTGTGTGTGTGTGTGTGTGTGTGTGTGTGTGTGTGTGTGTGTTTGTTACTGTGTATTAACATGGCTAAAGTGCAGAATTATAAGCCTGATGTTTACAGTAGGGAATAGTTGGACTAAGCTACAATTGTGTTATAATAAAAATCAATACTCAAGGTCTAAAGTGCCTCTCAAGTGCAGATGCAGCAAGCTACACACACACACACACACACACACACACACACACACACACACACACAAGCACGATTTAATCAGGAAGCCATTTCCCAAGACATCATAAGAGTTAAGATTATCATAACTATGAAAAAACTGTCATCTTAGAGTGAATAAAAATGATTATGATGATGATTTGGGGATGTGTCGGGGAGCTAAATTTAGCTTTCACCAGGTTTTGATGATGATAATAATGGTTGTGGTGATGATAGTGCTGTTAAAGCAATGTATCTGGGTACATTTCCGCTGTTCCCTTCTATCCTTGTTAAACCTCTCTCAGTTTGGAACATTCATTACTTTCATTACGTACGTTATGAGGTGCAGCTGTTTCAATTACACGTGCAGTTTTTAAAAATATACATCATCAGTTTGTGTGCATATGTACAGTATATGTGCAATTACTGTGGAGAATAATTTTGATGATTCCCAGCTGGGAAAAGAGCAGAAAAACTAGGTAGCCCACTTAAACTTACTTATAATGGAAGCCTATAAGCAGTTGTTTCTTTCTGTGAATAGAAATGTACTATAAAGACTATATATTCATTCATTTTCATTTATTCATCTTAGTTAACGGCTTTATCCTGGTCAAGGTCACAGTTAGGATTACTGCATATAGTGTGAATTAAAATGACAACCATTACTCTAAGAATAGAAGTCTTGAGCAAATGTCTTTCAGCACCTATTGTTCGTTTGTTCGTTCGTTTGTTCGTTCATAAACTCAGTTTCAGTAAGTGTCCTTAAACTTAAAAATAATTCCATATCAAAGTTGTGAGTAAACAGTCTCTGTTATTTTCTCATTACACAGAAACATTTCAAAATTCCTGTCTGTGGTAATCACACACATGCTTCTTAAACAGTAGACAGAGATTGAAATATGTTGAAATATGCTTGGTTCTTCTTTAATGAAACTCTCACTACGCCTCTATGTCCTTCTGACATGACTAACAGAAACACTCACCTGAGCACAGTGTGAAAAACATACCTGAAAGTAAGATCTAACCTAAAATATCATTAGGCTATAGATTGGAATGTGTGTGTGTGTGTGTGTGTGTGTGTGTGTGTGTGTGTGTGTGTGTGTGTGTCCACCATGTTGTAAAGGGCAGGAGCTGTATGACTCATTCCAGGAGTGGACACTCTCCTCCAGCTTCAAAACAGCAAGTGACCCAAGGAAATTGAAAGAATAGAAAGAAAGTTTCTGGGTCAGCTGGCTCTTTTATATGGCTGATCTTAAATCCTACTGACATTTTAGCTACCTGTGTGTGTGTGTGTGTGTGTGTGTGTGAGAGAGAGAGAGAGAGAGAGAGAGAGAGAGAGAAAGTAAGTGAGTGAGTGAGTCTGTGAATGACTGCAGGACCCCAGTACACGATCTGTAATAAATCCGGTGAGGGGAGCTTTCTCTTTGTGTTACTATGGAAACACCCCATCAGCCATCTAGAAGGAGGGACAGTGCCTCCAAAATGCAAGCTGTCATCTTGTGTTTGTTGGATTTTGTTTGTTTGTTTGTGTGTGTGTGTGTGTGTGTGTGTGTGTGTGTGTGCGGACATGTGTGTGAGCATGAGTGTATGAGTATGTGTCTCTTTGTCCATTGTTACCATCTAATTATAATGCATGTAGACTGGTGTATGTAAGGCTGTCTGTTCCCATTTCTCTGTTGTTTTTCTCTTGCACTGCTGACACACACATTTGTCTTTATTATCTTTGTGAGGACCTTCCACTGACATAATTATTTATGCTAGACTGAAACCTCCTAGTTTTAGGGATATTGCAGTTGAGCCAAACTATAAAATATTAAAACATTCACACACACACACACACACACACACACACACAAAACAACGTTGTAATGATGGCACAATGCCAGAGTGATGTAACAATAATACTATAGTGACACCATATTGATGTTACAGTCATCATAATAATGCCACATTGATGTCAGTTTCTGAAGCCTATGAACTGTGGTGTGATTGGGTTACTGTGTGTGTGTGTGTGTGTGTGTGTGTGTGTGTGTGTGTGTGTGTGTGTGTGTGTGAAACCATGCAAGAATGTGTGCACTAGTGATAAAAGAGTATGAGATTGGGGAGCAGGTGAGAGATAGATCAATAAAGAGCTAATCTGTGAAAACAGGCTACTGTAGACACAAGGGACCCGTCTCATTCCCTCTCTGTCTCTGTCTCTGTCTCTGTTCCCCCATGCCCGCACCCCTTCTGGTGTTTCTCTGTGTTTGTGGGTCCCCTCCTCATTGTGATTATGTAGGTTCTAGCTGGATAGTTTATTAATTGAAGAAGTAGTATACATTACAGAGTTTATTAACTAGTTTGCCTTCATTCCTTACATGTCTTTGGGGCTTTTATTCTCTGTTCTTTTCTTTATTTAAGATTAATCATGATCTGCTTCCTGTGGCAAATCTCTAACTTGGTTACATTCATCACTTGGATACCTTCTTTTCAGACCCCACCAAAATCCCAATATCCCAAAATTTTTAAAAATAAAACCATGCATGGCCCCATATTGTCTCAGGGGCCCAAGGTCAGCTCTTANCACTAGTAGCAATAAATAACCCAGGTGATAATTACAAAAAATCAATCTAACCCAGGCTTGTGTTGGGGGTAGATTTGAGAATTGGTCAGCCACCATAGCTACCCCCTGACTGAAGCTGGCATTTGATAGATTGACCACTCTTGATAGCCCTAGGCAGCCCTTGAATACCCTTGACAGCTCTTGACCACTTTTGACCGCTCCTGACAGCCCTTGGCCACCCCCTTGACAGCCCTAGACAGCCCTTGACCGCTCTTGACAACTCTTGACCGCTCTTGACAACTTTTGACTGCTCCTGACAGCCCTTGCCCACCCTCTTGACAGCCCTAGACAGCCCTTGACCACTCTTGACAACTCTTGACCTCTCTTGACAACTCTTGACCACTCTTGACAGCCCTTGTCCACCCCCTTGTAAGCCCCAGACAGCTCTTGACAGCTCTTGACCACTCTTGACAGCCCCTTGAAAGCCCTAGACAGCCCTTCACCAACAATGCAAAATTCTCTATATATTTTTACTTTTCATTCAAAAGAGTACATGTTTGATTTGTGGAAAAATAGGCAACTACAGTAATTCTGATTCATGGATATCTAGAAAGAAATATACACTTTCTGAGCACTTTATTAGGAACAACTATACCCCTACTCATTCATGCAATTATCTAATCAGCCAATCGTGCAGCAGTGGTGCAATGCATTAAATCATACAGATGGGCCAGTAGCTTCTGGTAATGTTCACATCAACCAACAGAATGGGTGAAAAAATGTGATCTCAGTGATTTTGACTGTGACATGATTGTTGGTGACAGACGGGCTGGTTTGAGTATTTCTATAAGTGCTGATCTCCTGGGAATTTCATGCACAACAGCCTCTAGAGTTTACTAAGAATGGTGCAATAAAGAAAAAACATCCAGTTAGCAGCGGTTCTGGACAGAAACCCCTTGTTGATGAGCGAGGTCAACTGAGAATGGCCAGATTGGTTCGAGCTGACAGAAAGGCTACAGTAACTCAGATAACCACTCTGTACAATTGTGCTGTGCAGAAAAGCATCTCAGAATGAACAACATGTCGAACCTTGAGGTGGTTGGGCTACAACAGCAAAGACCACATCAAGTTCCACTTCTGTCAGCCAAGAACAGAAAGCTGAGGCTCCAGTGGGCACAGGCTCACCAAAACTGGACAGTTGAAGACTGGAAAACCGTATCCTGGTCTGATGAATCTCAATTTCTGCTGATGCACACAGATGGTAGGGTCAGAATTTGGCGCCAACAGCATGAATCCATGGCCTCAACCTGCCTCAACAGTCCAGGCTGGTGGAGGCTGTTTAATGGTGTGGGGAATGTGTTCTTGGCACACTTTGGACCCATTAATCATCGCTTGAATGCCACAGCCTATGAGTATTGTTGCTGTCCCCTCTTGAACTCAGATCTGCATCTTTGTGCATTGTGCTCATTACAAGAACATTCTTATTTTTCTTTGGGCAGTATGAAACTACAGTTGCATTTTCAGAGAAAGCAAATTTTAGGAATGCAGTGTTCTTCCCTTCATCTTTACAAGCTCACTAGGAAGTTCTTGCTTGTTTTGTTTTCTAATTGTTCCTTACATGGTCATCTGTCTCTTCTGTAGTTCAACACCAAGGTGGTACGATGTAAAGAAGTTGTATGTTATGACCTTGTAGCACTTTGCTCATTTCCAACGACACCCTCATCCTCTGGTTCTTCTCAGGTGCTGCATGGCTTCCCAGTGAAAACTTGCATATTCCATGCATGGCTTGATTTGGCATCACAGGCTGCCCATATTTTGATGCTATATTTTGTAGACTTATTTGGCATGTACTGTCTGAAATGACATTGTCTTATGTGGACCAGGACCAGGATTGTACAGAAGAGGTAGAATGTCCACCCATTTGTCCCACACCTCCCTGATTGCAGCTAGATCACAGTTATCAAAGAGAATCACACGGAAATTATATAAAATGCTTTTAGAGACATTGCTGCCAAAAATATTGGCCACTGGATTGGTAATCCAATGTATGCATTCAACTCAACACGATCCAGTGGCTTCCAGTTCTCACAAAACACGGCTTTCCTCCAAATTGGTCATGTACAGTATGAACTTCTCAAGTGGTTGCAGTATGAAGACCTCAAAAGCTGATTGTGTTCTCATATATTTGGGTGACAGCAAATTGTGTAGGTCCTGGAACCATTTTGATTACATTGGAAGCTGACAGTCTGCCTTGGCTTTGTTGTGGTGAAGGTGACCATTCTTTATTACCATCTTTGGATTTCCAGGGTCCAATTCTTCTTGATGGTGGCTGTGTTCCATTGTTTTTATCTAATGAAGGGGAATATATGGTAGACTCATCCTCTGAATTTTCTTCACCTGAAGAAAATTCAACATCTTCAACTGTATTGTCCTCTAGATCTGAAGCATCCTCTGTCTCTGAAACCTCTTCCTCTATTTCAGTACCACATTGCAAAATCTGTGATAAGACTTCTCGGACTGTCAGTCTTTTGGAGCTAATTGAATGAGGAAAAGTCAAACAATTTCATTCAATTTCAATGTCCATTCTCACACTTCTTTCACAATTTCCTCATATCTATCTATTCTTTATTTAGATAGGAATCAGTGTTCCTATTCATCCCAAAGGTGTTCAGTGGGGTTGAGGTCAGGGCTCTGTGCAGGCCACTCGAGTTTTTTCACACCAATCTTGGCAAACCATGTCTTCCTGGAACTCGCTTTGTGCACAGGGGCATCGTCATGCTTGGGCCTCTTATTTCCAGTGAAGGGAAATTGTAAAGCTACAGCATACAAAGTCATTCTATACAATTGTGTGCTTCTAACTTTTTGGCAATAGTTTGGGGAATAACCACATATGGGTGTGATGGTCAAGTGTCCACATACTTTTGGTCAAAAAGTGTATCTTTTGCATCAAGGATGCAAGCAATCCCTGCTGTGACTCTTTATGCTTTTCCCACAGTAAACATGCAATTACATCTGACCTGACCATAAAGAGTCAAGTCCACTTATGATCTTTGAACATACATCTTTGAGATGTACAGGAAAGTTTTTTGCTGACAAGTTAATAGAAAAACTTACAAAGATTCAGAACTCTTTAGTCTGATGATATTTAAATATAGTTTTTGAGACTTAGAACTTGCTATAAAGGACTGGCTGACTCTTGATTCAGGGACTCTTTTTTCTGCTACTTAAAAGCTCTTTTTTGGATGAGTAATAGGATTTGAATCGCCCCCTTTGGTGGACCAGTAAAGGCGAGCCCAGTGAACGCTCAGCAACGGCAGTGCGGCGCATGCGTCTCTTCAATCTCAACATCCCAAATTAAAAATAAAAATCCGCTCGTCGATGATAATCAATGTGGAGACAGATGTGCACGAATAAAAGATGAATGCGATGCGTGATCCAAACCACCTGCTCCTTCACCGGATCGGTGGCGGAGCGCGGCTCGGGCTCACACGGCGCTCCGAACAAAAGCTGGAATTAAAGCGCTTCATTAAAAGGCCACCTCTCATCATCAGCGCGCGTTTCTATTTATAACACCGGGCTGCATCCCGTCCGCGCGGCGGGGAAAATCTCCCCGGTTATTTCTGTCTGTTTCATCTCGTGTCTCACGCACTCACAACAAAACATCAAACCAGTACTTCATGTGCCCCATTTTACATCTCAATTTATGATTATTTTTATTAAGGCTTTATGTGGGAACGTTTTTCATGTTTATAGCTCTAGCACATGCAGCTGTCAAAACTGACGTCCCTGTTTGTGTGTGTGAGTGCGTGGTGGTTTTGGATCAGCAGACGTGCCTCGCGTCTCAAGCCGAAGTCGCCGCGCATGCGTAGTTTGCGCAGAGCGCGGGGCAGGCACGTAGCCTTGGCAACGTAGAGAGGGGGAGTCCCGGCAACGCGCCGTCAACACTCACCTCGTTTAGGGCCCGAGCACGCAGCACGCGCTCCGAGCGCCCTGTTTCCCCGGAAGACCGGCTCGACAAGGGCGGCAGCGAGAAGAAAAGCGGAGGCGGGCTGCTGCCGGGCTCGTGCGCGCGCTCTGGGCTCGCTGTTTTCTCGCCGCACGGCAGACGGCAGTCGCCGGCTTGCAGGCAGACAGCGGCAGCGCGCGTGGCACGTCAGAGCTGGGCTTTACGCTCGCAGACGTCCTCGAGCTGCGTCGGGGTGAGACCACTTCGGGCCGGTCTGTGCAGAGCCTCGTTTTACTTAAACGCACAGATCTGGTGAGGAGGGAGGTCGGGTGAATGGCCCCGCTATGGAGGAAGTGCCGGTTTCTCGAGTCCACGCGCGGCGCAGAAAGAGGCGCCTGGCCAGGATGCCGCTTGCGGGGATTCCTTGCGAGGACGAGTTCGACTGCAAGGAGCTAGAGAGCCTTTTTCAGAAGTACAATCTGAAACTCGAACAGACCGCAACGCTTAAAGCGCTGGCCGTGCTCATCCTCGCTGCGTCCGCGCTCGCGCTGGTCGAGCTGCTGTCCGCTGGCTCGCGCTTCACCGTCTCCAAGGGCTCGCACCCGGTGCACTGCGTCATCTTCACCTCGCTCTTCATCGTCACCAACGTCAAGTACCTGCAGGTGACGCAGCTGCAACAGATCGCCAGGCTCGCGTTGCTCTTCAGCTTCACGTTCGCGCTGCTCTGCTGCCCGTTTCCGCTCGCTCTCGGGCCTGGCACGCAGCACGGCGCGCACGGCGCACACGGACCCGACGCAGCCGCTGCCGCGCCTGAGCAAGGTGTGTGGCAGCTCATGCTCGTCACATTCGTCGCTTACTCCCTGCTGCCGGTGCGAACCCTCTTAGCCGTCGTGTTCGGCGTGCTGGTCGCCGCGTCCCATTTTATCGTGACTGCCACGTCTCTGACTGCCCTCAGACCGCGCGTCTGGACTCCGGTAAGACATTTCATGTTTTGTTTGCTCTTTGATTTGTTTGAAATTTGCTCAACTCCTGTATTTTTCTGCAGTTTCCTGCCAGAATTAGACCATTATTTAATGAGCAGGTTTGGTAGGTGTTTGGAAGTCACCACACTGTGCGTATTGGGTTGCTCTAACCTGCGCAGTCCAGGATGCGTAAACCTCGAGGTTGTTTACACCGCGTGTCTGCGCTGCACGTGCATAATGACAAACGCAGGCAGGAGGAACGAGTCACGCGCCAGGAGTGGACACAAGTGAACTTGCAGAAACGCTAAAGATCATTCTACACCGCAAGTGTTTATTCAGAACTGTAAGAGTTTATTTAATACTGTAGATCATTTAGAGGTGCAGGATACCGAATGAAATGATACGCACGCATGCTTTGGTCAACAACAAAATCAGGATTAGGCTATGAATCGCGGTTATTCGGATAGCTGAGAATATTTTTCAGTATTTTGTCAATTTAAATGAATAAAAAAGCCATAATTTCACAGTATACATTACAAGACCACACTCACTGTCCACTTGATTAACACCTGCACATTCATGGATTTATCTAATCAGCCAATCACGTGGCAGCAGAGCAATGCATAAAATCATGCAGATACACGTCCAGAGCTTCAGGTAATATTCACATCAAACATCAGAATGGGGAAAAATGTGATCTCTTTGACCTTGGCATTGTTGTTGGTGCCAGACGGTTGGTTTGAGTATTTGAGTATTCACGGACAACAGTCTATAGTGTTTACACAGAATGGAGCAAAAACAAACAAACAAACAAACAAAAAAAAAAACAACCAGTAAAGAGGCAGTTCTGCAGCGCAAACAGCTTGTTGATGTGAGGGGTCAGAAGATTTGAGAGGACAGGAAGGCTCCAGGAACTCAAATGATCACTCTTTACAGCCGGGGTGAGCAGAAAAGCATCTCAAAATGCACAACACATCAAACCTCGCAGGAAATAGGCTACAACAGCAGAAAACTACATCAGAGTCCATTTCTGTCAGCCATGAACAGTAATCTGGCACTACAGTGGGCACAGGTTCACCGAAACTGGACAGCTGAAGATTTGAAAAATGTCACTTGGTCTTTATCATTCGTAAGACGGTTCTTTAATAAACAAGAGTTTCCCAAAATGCTTTGTAACTAACGTAATACATAAAGCTATTTGTAAATTAACGAGTAACCTGACCCATTCGTTATTCACTGAGTCCTTCACTATTCGGCGCTGGTGTGCAGTTATATAGATATAGTTATACAGAGGCCGCTAATTTCTATACAGAAACGTGCAGAGTTGCATAGCGTGAGTGTGAACCATTGCCCTGTACCTGATTAACCACCTTGTCCGTGGCTCGGAGGTGTAGTGGGTAGTTTACATACCTCATAAGGACAGCGTGTTAGGTTTGAGTTGCTCAGGTGACTCTGTGTGGGGTTACATATCGTATTCATTAATCATATTAGCTGTACAAAACACATGAAGCAAACTGCATTTAAAACTGTGCGCATGTAAATCAGTTCACATGGAGCCAACAAGTTCAGTGTAAGAGATGAATTTATGCTGAAGTATTTCATTTTTTTGTGGAGCCGATGTACAAGTAAATCAAGTAAATTTAACGAAAATTTTAATTGTGTAAAATTGCATTTGTGCTCCCTTTGGTCGTGGCTCTGTAAACTGAAAAAAAGTTGATTGAATTTGCTTAATTTAAATGTGTATATTGGCTCCACGTGAACAAATTGGTTTGCATTAACACAGATAGTTTTTTTTAAAGCCAACATGATCACAAACAACTCGATCATGTATATTCAAAGCCCTGGAAAACAGCAAACTCCACACAGTCAGGATCAAACCCACGAGCCTGGAAGTGCAAGGCCACAACTTTACCCACGGTGCTACAACACCACATATTGTTTAATCAAAGTGATTTAATACTAGTCAGTGCCAAAATCCCTGTGAGTTTTAAAAATGTTACTGGATAGACCAATGGATCACAGTCACTCTTAATTCCAGCTAGCAAAGATTTTTGTTTAAATTAAAGTTAGCGTAAGCAATGAAATGACATTTGGAGGAGTAACTATAGTTAGTATAGTTTTGTAAGCTATACATTATAGTTTCTCTTAAATCTAAAGCACATATTCCCATTTTTCACTGCAGCTCTTCCAGATGAATATAAGTTCTGTAGTAAATTTTTGAATATGCTTGTGTCTATCGTCCACTATTTTTAAATATGCATCTATTTTTGCTGTTTAAGTCTCTGATTCATTTATTAAATTTACCTCCTGACTGTGAATCGATTGTCTGAATATTGACACGTACGGCTTTTCTGATAGTAGCCTACATCCTGCTTTAAATAGTTCGTTATTCACTAAAATTCATCAAGATCATGATTAATCTTAGTGAAACTGAGCTTTTGCCCCATTCTGATATTTAATGCGAACATTAACTGAAGCTCTCGTCCACTTCTTTGCGTGATTTTATGCACTGCACACTGCCACTGGATTGGCTGATTGGCTAACTGCATGAATGAGCAGGTGTACAGATGTTCAGTTTAAAGTGGACGGTGAGTGTATATTTCTTTGTAGATATCTCTGAATCAGAATTACATTGCTTCCTAGTCACAATAACCGAGTGTTAATCTAACAATGATAAATATAAACACAATTAGGAGCAATTATTATAAGTAAATCATTAAAGAATTAAGTAAGAACGTATGTAAATAGGCCACTGTAGTATACATCAGTATAAGTCAGTAAACACCCATATCTCAGCCACTTGTGTTTAATTATTTGCAGAAGCCGAAAATCAAAATCACACTCAACATATGATTAATTGTGAGGTCCTAGTGACAGTTAATTCAGCACTGTGATATTTGTGTTGTGTACGTTGTGTTTATGTATAAATGTTGTGACTGTAATAACAAGACCACAGGTCTTAAAATCTAAAACCATACATACACACACATCATTTATTAACTTATTTAGTCAGACTTCTTCAGGCTTTAATCACTTAAATCTCTCCTTTTTGGGAGGACAATTTGGACATTTCAGTGCTGGTACAATGTTGAAAAGAACAGAAGAATAGAAAACAAAGAACACAAGGGAATTGGGGGCCTAACTTGAAAAAAAAAGAGGCAGAGGTGGTAAAAGAGGTGAAGTTTCGCTACCCACTTAAGCTGTGCATTTAAAGGTGAAACATCTACAATATAACAGCCAGTAGCAAAGAAAATCATGTTGATGTTTATGCACAAATTAATATTTCAATGTTGAAAATTAATATAGTTCATATAATGAGCTAATGTAATGGATCCTATTGTTCTAAAGCGTTTAAATTGATATGAGAATTTATAGTATTTATAGTATTTATTTAATAATAAAATTATACTTTTTATATAGTTGTGTGCCATGAAGATACTAGTGTTTGGTAAGTGGCAAATGATTCAGAACCATTGTGCTGATATATCAGATATTATATATATATATAGTGTGCTAGATTCACATTTTTTGGTACTACGACATCAGAAATCAGATTACATATATCAAGCATATGAAAGATTCAATTTGAAATATTCTAGCCAAGGACAGTTTGATTCCTGTTCGTTACCTGTAAAGGACGCTATTCCACTAGGACCACCAGACACTCAGTCATTCAAAGTGAAATTGAAAGTCACCTTTCTGTCTCTTTGTTGGATGTCAATAAGACGCTGCCTAAATCAATAAACAGTTCAATAACTAATGCCTTTCATCCAATCAAAGACACCATTTAATCTGACTTGTCAGTCCATTCTGAGTACTTGCGATAATGAATGTCTTGTGTTTTTATGTCTATCTACTCTCTCAGGCCATGTCCAATGGCCTTATGGCCTTTTACCATGGTCTTTGGATGGTATTGGAAAATTTTAATATCTGAACATCTATCGATTGTTCAAGAGATGCTCTGGATTTTTTTTTAACGAAACACAAGCCGAGGCTTTAAAGGATTGATGTCATTTCTACAATGAATGCTGTGTTCAGATCAGCAACAGCAACCTGCATGATATTCTACAAAATTATTTATAGTACTTTTCTGTATCAAAGGAACTTAATGTATAGCTGCTGAGGTTACTATATTGTAATAACACACTACAACATGCAGTGTCACTAACTCAGAGTTTTTTCAGTCGTCCATTTCCCCCCTAACATACGATAATCAGCTTTAATAGCTTTAATAATACCTGCAAAACAAGAAGTGCAACAAATGAAAATCACCTGGAAGGAGACTACTAAAATATAAACAAAAACAAATTATAACCAACTTTCAGTTGAAAACTGGATACACTGCCTGATAATGAGCTAAACTCTTCTTATACCCTGCA
>CM074963.1:4706652-4719306 GCA_037577455.1 Pangasius macronema
ACGAAACACAAGCCGAGGCTTTAAAGGATTGATGTCATTTCTACAATGAATGCTGTGTTCAGATCAGCAACAGCAACATGCATAATATTCTACAAAATTATTTATAATACTTTTCTGTATCAAAGGAGCTTACTGTATAGCTGCTGAGGTTACTATATTGTAATAACACACTACAACATGCAGTGTCATTAACTCAGAGTTTTTTCAGTCGTCCATTTCCCCCAACATACGATAATCAAAATAACAAATTATAACCAACTTTCAGTTGAAAACTGGATACACTGCCTGATAATGAGCTAAACTCTTCTTATACCCTGCACCTAACTCAAAATCAAATATTCAGTAACTACTGGGAAAATAAAGGGGATATATTTATGAAGGTTTTTAAATTCACTTTAATTAAACTTTTCACTTTTCCTGTTTTAGTACCACGTGTACTCATGCAACGATATTATACATTATAACGTATAATAATTTACTCACTCAATAATTTAGGCATTATACTGTATGCATGTATTTTTGGTTGGTCTGTCTGACCTTTCACCTTTGTGACACTGTGTGAGGCAGCACCACACTGACTGTCTAAATACTACTGCTGTTTATTGATTTAATTTAATGTCATAAATAAAATATCAAAATTTCACAGCCTACATACTGACACGCTATTCAGAAATCCCAACCATTCAGCAGTCATTCCATGTTCAATAATGTCCTTTAGTTTGTTTTACAAAAGGCAACCATTACAGATGATTAGAATTCATCATATTTACATTATAAACTGGATGTGGAGTCCTCAGTTGCTGTTGTCATCATGTTATTTCAGTTGGAATGATCTGGAACTGATTACTCTGAGCTGAAAGGCTACATCAAGGAAACAAAGTTTATGATGTAAAATGAGTAATCACTACACCGGCTAAGTAATCGGCACCATCATCCACATCCCTCGCTCTAGTCTTATTACCTGCCGTAAATGTCAGTCATGGCATTTAACTTGACTGATTAGTTTTTACTCTCAGACTGACCATTTATACAGCCTCATTTGTTAAACTGGCTCCTTATTTCCCGAAAGTGATCTCTGAATAAAGCCGAGGTAAGGTTAGTAAGGAAATAAAAAGCATTGTTTTGGTTGTGAAGTAAAAGTAGATTTGGTAGCAGCATCTGGTGGGCTTTCCCAGGCCGCCACACATATATGAAGTAGAGCTTGTTGCTGATAATGACATTATTAAAGCACTACACTTCTTACGGATCTACGCAAACTTTCATTTGACTCACAACACTACATTTTACAATTCCGTCCTGAAAATCCACAAAACTGCAAAATGAAAACTATTATGAGGGACCGTCAATGTATTGCAATGTATCTCAAATAACAATGCCAGCCCTTCACTTTACTGCTCTAAAGAGAGTTGATCATGTTATGACATTTGTAAACATTTCTAAAAATATTTAAGGTGTCATCTTAAAATGATGTTGACGTTAATGAGAGCATTGAGTAATCCTGACCCTGTTAAATTCCAGCCTAAGCAGCAGGATGGTCGACACTGACACTTTCGATTGCTCTAGTCTGCATTAACCATCAGTATCTCAACTCAAACCCCCTGGACATGTCTAATGCCGGGATAGGTTTGGACACACCCCACTCATTATCATACAAACAGCGAGGGGATTAGGAGTTGTTGTGTGAGTAAAAACAGGAAGTAGATAAATGACAAAACACATTCAAGGTAAAGTTTAAAATAAAAAAAGGACAGTAAGTGATGAATGGAGGAATAGAGTACATTGATTTTTAATATACAGGGTTAAATAAAGTTACATTTTGCTAAAAAGTGTTCAGTTGCTCTGTGTATGTATGTATGAGACTTTTGGGACACTCTGTAATTTATCGACTGTTTAAAAACGCAATTATTTAACTCACCATATAATCACTTTTTGTATTCGGTCATATTTTTTGAGTCATCAGGTAATTAAAGACTTCTTCCTTTTAGGCAATTCCATAGATAGGTAGGTAAGATTAAGTTGGAAAACACAGTAATATATATAGCTTCTTTTTAATAAAGTGTGCTAAACTCCTTACCCTTTTAATGCCACTAAGGCAAATGTAAGAAATGCCCCATGAAGCTGTTGAATCTGTGAGTTTATGTTATGGTGTGTGTTAAAGTATGAGCTCAGGTTAATGTCTATGTGTAGTTTCTCATGCTCTTCCTGTGTCTGTGTGGGTTTCCTCTGGAATTTCTGGTTTCCTTCCACTTCTCCAAAACATTGCGGGAGTGAATGAGTGTGCATGTGTGTGTGCATGGGGCCCTGTGATGGATTGGCCTTGTGTCCAGTGTTCCTGGGATAGACACTGGATCCACCGCCACCCTGATGGTTACTGAAGATGAGTGAATGAATAACTGATTAACTGACTGACTGACTGAATGAATGAATGAATGAATAATCCCTCTCTGGAAATATGCACATCCTGCTGTTTTCTGTCTCTTGTGTTCTGTCTTTCTGTCTTTTTAGCCCATTTTTTCATATCTAATTCCTTTGTCTCATTTCCGTCATTCCCTCTTTCACCCTCTCCAGAACCCCATCTTTTGGCGCCAAACTCTTTTTCTTGAACATGGTGTGCCAGTGCTGAATGCAGATGAAATGTAAACTATTTCCTTTACACTTTGTGTGTTTGTAGCTGGTGGCAAATGCAGTGCTGCTGATTGGTGTGAACCTGTCGGGTGTATTTGTCCGAGTCCTTACTGAGCGTGCCCAGAGGAAGGCCTTTCTGCAAGCTAGGAGCTGCATCCAAGAACGCCTGCAGCTGGAAGATGAAAATGAAAAACA
Source organism: Pangasius macronema (assembly GCA_037577455.1). NCBI lineage: Eukaryota > Metazoa > Chordata > Actinopteri > Siluriformes > Pangasiidae > Pangasius > Pangasius macronema. The sequence goes on from CM074963.1 coordinate 4,709,473, forward strand.
GGTCTCAAACACACCACACACAAAGATGCCAACATGGTGACACACCTGTGAATTCATAGCAGTTTATGTTTAGGCTGTTTTACTATTTTTGTGAAGACCGTTCACTGACATAATTATATTGTGACAATTAATGTCGTGTTGCACCTAAATCTAACCACAGCCTTAATCATAGTAACTGAAATGAAACCTTTTGGCTCTTATTTATTTATTTATTTATTTATTTATTTATTTATTTATTTAAAAATAAAAGCTGTTTTCATCATGGAGACCAGCTAAAATGGTCAAAATTGTCAGATATTCCAGTACTTGTGGGGACATTTGGTCCCCAACAAAATGAAACATACACATACACACACACACACACACACACACACACACACACACACACACACACACACACACACACACACACACACACACATGCTTGAAATCAAATAATCATGTATCTCATTTTCTCTCTCAAGTTAAAAAGTCACAAATTTGACAGGTAATTACCTTGCCAGATTGCTTTCATTCCTCCCTGACTACGTTAAAGGTCAACTTTTATCTGCAAACACACACACACATACTCAGACACATGCACATACAGCATGCATAAACACACACACACACACACACACACGCACGCACACACGCACGCACGCACACAGTGATTGGGATCTTGGGTAGAAGTGTAGTGGGCTCACTGAATTAGAATTCAGATCATATGCAGACCAAAGGCCTAATGGGGAAATTGACCAATACGCAGACACGGTGCATATAAAATTCAGACAGCTTGCAGAGCTACAGGACAACAAACATAACAAATTCTTCGGAATACATAAACATCTGCACATGCGATATTTTTTAACAATACCATTGTGAATACTGAGCGAACAGCTCAGACATTTAACTAGAGGATTTTCATAAAACATAGCACCTAACATGCCAGTTCATCAGTGCCTTGTTGGGTACAGAAGTAAATTATCACCGACTGATTTGTTAATTAACTAGAATGAGGCAAGGAATGAAGAGATGGTATACATGTTCTTCTCAGCTATACTAGAGATAACACGTTCTCCTTGTTCCTTAGCGACTGAAATTGGTTATAATTGTTTGCAAATGACTCATCCACCTCCTACCTAACAAACTCCCTAAATAGAAGGCAACACCACCCACTCTGTACATTAACACACACACATACACACATCTTTATGGTTATATGGTAGTACATACTCAACTCCACAACATTAATGTAAATTGTCAGTAGAGTCAGTAAGCAAGTCAAGTCCATTTTATTTAGCATTTGCATGGTTAGTCGAGACATATGTACATTGAAATTCTTATGGTGAAGCTCAGGTAAATGGTTTACAGAATACACAACACACACATAAAAGAGATTAAACTTATCTCAACTTAAACTTAGCTTAATACAAGAGATACAACAAAATCCAATATACAATATGGGAGAGAGAAAATTTTTGCAGTACATAAGACAGTATTGCATTGTGCCAAAGTAAATTGTAAAGTGGCAATGGAAAAAAGTATGTAAAGTGACTCGGTGACCCTGGGAACGTATATGAACTGGCCTACAGTGAACCTGATAGAGAGCAGGTAAAAACTGTTCTTTAGTCTGTTAGCTCTTGATTGGATGCTCCGAAAGCATTTGTCAGATCTGGAACACAGTTTGTGTACTGTACAGTTTTATGTCTGAGGTGATTTTGTGAGCTTTCTTCAGGCGCTGTGTGCTTGTATGGCTGAGAGTCTCTCAACACACTCTGGAGAGCCTTTTGGTTGTGGGCGGAGCAACTGCTCTCTACAGTATATCAGTAGAAGATGGTGAGGATGTTAGGGTCCAGTCCAAACTTCTTGAGCGTCTGTATGAAATAAAGTTTCAGGTCTCTTGGTGTGGAGGGACCAGGTGAGGCCTATCTGACTCTTTCCACAACACTGTTGTTATTCCAGTCTTTACTCTGGGTTCCGATTCATATCTCTGCCTGGTTTGGCTCATTTGCTGATTGCCTGACTCTTTGCCTGATTCATGTTGCCTATTACTTCTTTGCCCCTTTGGTTTGTCTGTGTTTGCCTCCAAACCTGTGTGCTTTGTGAAAGCTAACAGCAAATCCACCTCTATAACAGAGTACTGGCGTTTGTAGGTTGTGTTTTTATTTATTTTCTTTTACATGAAACAACTCTATTATAGAACTATTGTTCCCTATTTGGTCCCCAGAAAAAGATAAACACACATGTCCAAAAAAATTTAGTAGCTCGGGTGTTATAAGTTGCACCATGGGAGGAAGTAAGTTAGATAAAACAAGTAGAAGAAGTAGAGAAACGTCTAAGTAGAGAAAAGATTGGCACATGTCTGTCAGACAGACCCTTTACTTCAGCTTGATTGTTGCCACAAACACACTGAGTTTCCTATTCTATATAACCCAGCAAAGCCCAGTACAGTCCAAAGCTCAGTCTAGTTTCAAACAGCTCTCTAAAGTGTCTTAGAGCAGGTGTCCTGACTCACTGGTAACAGCATGCTTAATCAAGAAGACATTTATCACCTGCTTTTAGCAACGCCTGGCTGACTATGAACTGTAAGTGTTTCCAGGGAAACTTACCTCTGCCATGCCAACCAACTCCAGTGCCAAGCTGTGATCACCCACTGATATCACCCACTTAGCAGTAATCAGAAAAGTAATGAGCCAACCCTTGTCAACCTAAAACATGTGCACCCTAGATCATTCTAGCACAATTTAGATCAATTTTTTTAAAACTTTGGAATAAGAGGAATGGTGGGGTGGAGAAGATTCTCAAATGTAGAAGGACGTTTTCAATAACATACCTACATAAGAAGCATTTTATTGTCGTGCTGTAATTTTGCATTGCATTGCATTTCAGTAATACACTCTATGTAATACATACTATGAAAATATGTGGATAATTGAGAATCACACCCATATGTGCTTTTTGAACATCGCATTCCAAAGTTGGCCTTTCCTTTGATATTTCTGGGAAGGCATTTCCCTAGATTTTGAAATGTGTATGTGGGAATTTCTGCCCATTCAGTCACATGGCTCCTAAGTTCCAGTGAAATCTTAAAACTACGGCATGCAAAGAAATTCAAGAGAATTGTGTGCTTTCAACTTTGTAGCAACAGTTTGGGGCAGAACCACATATTGGTGTGATGATCAGGTTTCCACATACTTTTAGCCATATAGTATATGAGAGATCAAAATTCATAACGAGGTTTAATGCTGAATTTGACTTACCTCAGAAGTGGGAAGTTACAGCTTGACTTCCATGCACTTACTTGACTTGAGCTACAAAGTGGGGGGAAAAATCACGGATGCCTCAATGTTCGTCTTTTGTTAGCAACAATCTAACCGGACAACAATGATGAGTCGTGTGTATTTTCTTCCTCAATACAGTGAACTGTATAGTCAATGTTATAGATTTAACAAGCAGAAATGTCTGATTGATCTGTATGCTGATTGATCTGAAGCAAATACTTGTATATAAAGTAGAACTCATTTAAAGGTAAGCAGTCCTACACTGTTACGCTGACGCTGTGAGCAGCCATGTTGATTTGATTGCAGTTGCTGAACTAAGAGGAACTCTAACTTGAGGAGAACATCCTGAATTCCCGAGTGGGAATTCCAAGTTAAGGGGCTTTTTTCCTGGTCTGTGATTGGGAAATAAGTCAAATGCAGCATAAGACACTACTGCAAAATGAGAGGAAAAGCAGCTGCAGCCATGTCAACCTATTTTTAGAACTTCAAACCCAAAGCTAATTTTTAGGCTTAGTACAAAACCTGTACAGTTCTGAAGCACAATCTTTTATTCCTCTATTACCAGCGCAAAAACTCAATATGAATATACATTTGAGCTACACTTTTTTTGCTAATTAAATTGCCATAATCTCTACATACTATCCATTGTTGAGAAGGGCTTTTTCAATGATTCAATGGCTCTCTAAAATTCTACATGCAACGCTTCTCATTCTCTTCTGAGAGAGAAACCCTTTGTTATTGTATTATGCGTAGAACCTTTAAGAGGGACAAACTGAAGAACAGAAGAAGTGTTTTAACAACAACAGAGAGAATAAGATAGATTAATAGACAATGTTATAACTAGAGTAAATTGATTTGTTCATCTGGGGATGAAGGTTCTGTAGATGGTCGAACCCTATGAAACGTAGAACAGTTATCTATCTGAAGAACCTCTCTGGAACCCCTTTCAAAGAATATATCCCTTATTGAACAGATTGGGGAGGTCAATTTAATGGGAGGGGCCTATTTATGCAAATCAGTGTTTATTCTTCTTCTTCTTACAGGAACGCCTCCTAATGAGTCTGCTACCCAGAAACGTTGCCATGGAGATGAAGGAGGACTTCCTCAAACCACCAGAAAGAATCTTCCACAAGATCTACATCCAGCGTCATGACAATGTGAGGTACACAGAGAGAGAGAGAGAGAAAGAGAGAGAGAGAGAGAAAGAGAGAGAGAGGGAATGATCTAGAGGAAGGGTGAAAGAGTCAATGAGAGAGAATTGACAGTTCATTGACTATAGGTGTCACTTCTGCTGCACTTAAATGGGGAATGAGAATGCTCAGTGAGTCAGCAGGAGTCAACTGCTCTCCACTCACTCCCGCAAGCTCCTGAGTGTGGCTCGCAGCCAAACTCTGCATAGCTCCCAAAGCTATCCCTATCAACTCAAGAGCTGCTCAATTAGCTCTCACTGCCCACACACATTCAGAAAGAGACAGAGAGAGAACGAGGGGGAGGACTGGGGGAGTCATAGCACAGAAAACACATTAATCACACGCACATGTATCACAGAGACAGATCTCACTCCGCGCGTCATTTGTAAGATCACGTATATAGACGTTGCCTTTAAAGAAAGCGTGAGCAGCAGTGATGTAGTATTTTAGAATACATTAGGAAGCCCAGTGCTGAGCACCTGGAGGGTTTCTGAGTTGATCCCGGGGTTTGCATAAGCAGTGATGGCCTGACCTATTTTCATAGGAACTGAATTTCCAATTCGTGGATTATTTCTGTATGTATAAATCAAGACACTTAAGCAGTGTTATATTCAGTAGTCATATTTAAGTAAAAGTTAGGGCCACTTCTACTAAAAATTAAGGTAACTCATGACCAAGCTACTTAGAAGTTTCTGATATTAAATGTTGTTAGGTATCAAAAATAATCATAATGCTGTATGATGATAGTCTTACCATGTTTACATATACAATTATCAGCAATAAAGTCAAATATATTATGCTTTTGAATATACCTGGGAAAGCAAAATCTAAAAATCTATCTACTTCCTTTTTTTCACATTGGACGTTATAAAGCATTGGCTCGTCAAGGCGGGGTAGAGCCCCATCATTTATCTCAGCTCTTCAACAAATGTTAATCTTCATATAGTTCTTGTTCACAATTCCACACATGCGTTGAAATGCTAATTACCTTTTTTGAGTGACCACTGATTAAAAAAAATCTTGCTATAAGTTCCATTGACTTGCTCACCTTTCTTGATGTTGCAAAATCTTGGTCCACGGTAGAGACACCTGCCCTTGTTTCTGTCCACTAACTTCTCACCCATCTGTATTACTGGTGTGAATTTAGATAACCGACACTCATTATTTTCCTTCCCTTTAGTATCCTTTTTGCAGACATTGTTGGGTTCACCAGTTTGGCTTCTCAATGCACAGCTCAGGAGCTGGTCAAATTGTTGAACGAACTCTTCGGGAAGTTTGACGAACTCGCTACAGTAAGTCCTCATGTGCCTGTGTGTGTAAAGACAGATGTTCTCTTATCTATAGAGACACCCATGTGCATTTATTTTAATTCAGTTACACACATTATGATAATGATATCTGTATATCAGCATATAAACTTCACGTGAAAGATTTATTCTCTGAGATAGATAGGTTTAACACATTGTTATTGTGTGCACAGTTATGGATAGATTTATATAGGGATTTTATGTGCAAACCAAGCTCATTTCTACCACTACTCTATTTGAACATGATTGATATGTAATAAATAATTTTTGCATATTAAGCATAGCGATTTAATGACATATTATTAGAATCACCATGCTCATCAAAGAAGCCTGACTTCAGGCTTGTAAGCAGGCTTGCAAGCCACGTGGTAACACAGTACCGCAATGTGGGGATTTCCAGAACATAGACTGTATTCTCTGTATCCTGAGGTATTTACAGTGTATTTTGAAAAGACCTGTGTTACTGTACTGTGTTACCATGTGACTTTCAAGCGTGGTTGTGTTTGCAGAGAAGTGGACAATTAAGGCTTTTTTTCATGAGCCCTGTAATTCTAATAATATTTAGTGAAAAGCATTAACTTTATGTATGATTGCTCAGTATGTTTAAAAAAGATGTAAAATGAATTATTACATATCGAGCGTAGTGATGGAGGTTAGCTTGGTTAAATTACGTTGGCGCAGGATTTGGAATATAGAGCATTCAATATCGAGTGAAGGTTTTCTACGCAGCATAATGCTCGTGCCAGAATGTTGATATTCAACCTGTGAAAGGTGCTACAGATACACGGTGCTACACGTACACTGTCCATGGTGCTGAAGCACCAGCTGTGGTTCTCGTAGCAGGCTGTAACGATACATTGGAGATACTCAATACAGGATACCAATACAGGAATCAGCCTCAGACTAGTGTTCTCCAGTTTTCTTTTTAATTCAGTATTTATATTCTGGTGTGAGGGTTTCAATTTGAATATATATACTATACTGCCAAAAGTTTGTGGACATCAAATTCTAGATTTAGTTCCTCTTCCCTGTTATAAGAAGCTCCACTCTTCTGGGAAGGCTTTCCACTAGATGTTGGAACGAGGCTGTGGGGATTTGTGATCATTCAGCCACAAGAGCATTAGTAAGATCAGGCACTGATGTTGGTGAGGAGGATATCAGGGGCTCTGTGCAGGACACTCGAGTTCTTTCACTCCAACCTTTGGCAAGCCATGTGTTCATGGAGCTTGCTTTGTGCACGGGGGCATTGTCATGCTGGAACAGGTTTGGGCCTCTTAGTTCCAGTGAAGGGAAAAAAAAGCTACACCATACAAAGACATCCTGTACAACTGTGTGCTTCCAACTTTGTAGCAACAGTTTCGGAAGACTCACATATGGGTGTCATGGTCAGATGTCCACATACTTTTGGCCATATAGTGCATATTCTTTGTCCAAATGTCAACGCTGTTGTACAGTACTATACATTTACCCAAAGACTGCTCTTGTTAACCTTCTTGATGATGTAATTTGTTCAAGATGATTTGATTTGGTCAAACACTACACTTTGGGATACAGTTGGGATTATTATTTATTCCTGGTGAACAATATCCTTACATTTAACACCTCAGTTTAGAATCTGCTCATTCGTGCCATCTCTTATGTTATTTATGACTCTGGTGTTCTTATCTTTTTGCTACCGCTCTCTCTCTTTCTTGGGATCTGTCACTTTTCATTTTGTATGCCTCATCACATTACTAGATCTTTTGCTAAATTCTGTTGTTTTATGAAGAGATTTTATAAAGTGTTTTACACATTAATATTGTCATAAACAACAGCTTTTTCTTTAGTCTGAAATCCTGGCAGCAGCTGGAAAATATTTCGTGTGTGTGTGTGTGTGAGTGTGTGTGTGTGTGTGTGTGTGTGTGTGTGTGTGCGTGTGTGTGTGTGTGTGTTTGATGTGACAAGGGGTTTCCTTTCTTACTGAGGTAGCAGACACAAGCCTTTCTTTTTTCCTTTTTTTCCTTTTCTCCTTGACAGGCCACAAAAATATAAATTACTGAAATGTAAATATAAAAAAGTGAAATGATATTTTTATCTATGTCCATGAATATGAAATATGAATATGAAATGAATATCGTTTTGTGCAGGAAGTTAGTTGCTGTTGACGTTAGTTAGTATCCGTTGACGGTAAACATCATTCAAAGCACTTGCAAAGAACCATACTCTGTCTGTAATTGTTTTTATGAGAATATTGATTTAATGACAGGATGTCCAAATTAAAATGAGTAAAATTGTTGTTCAGTTGTCAGATTTTCCCTCAGGACAGTGTCCTTATTGTCCCGAGCTTGTGAGTTTGAATCTCATCGATGCCACGGTCAATATTTTCCATCATGCACATGCTAGTCTTCTCCCTGCCCAGTTGGTAGCTTGCCATAGGATATTGGAATAAAATAATTAATTAAAAACATTTAATTAAATGAACAAATTTGTAAAATGTCAGGCTTTAGGTTTCATACGGAGTGATGGAATGAAACAAAATGCAAAGTATCTGTATGAGGATCTACAGTATAATAGGTCTGAATCTGTGCTCTTCTTCTCTCTTCCTCTCTGTCTTGCTTTCCTAAGCCTGAGTGGGAGGAAATCTACTTCAGTAGTTTATCATAGGAATTGTAGCAATGCCCCTGTTTGGCATATTCACTGAGCAACGCACACACGCACACACACACACACACACACACACACACACACACACACTCACGCATGCATGCACAGGTTCTCTTATTTATTATACCAATAAAAATCTATTTCAGGCTGATTAGAGGGCATTGTTAATGTACAAATGTAACTGATTAATTGACTCCCTAAAGTGAATTATTCAGTCACTAGTACTAACAGGAAAGGTACGTACATGGTCCAGACTGTGAGGAATGTGTGGATGGGGTTTAGTGTTTAATAATAAATGATGAAAACATGCTGATTTAACAGAATAAAATGATGACGAGCCATCACACTTTTGACGGAAACACTATTTTTCCTCTTCTGTATCCGTCTGCTGTGTGTGTGTGTGTGTGTGTCTGTGTGTGTGTGTGCGTGCGTGTGTGTGTGTTTGTGTGTGGCTAAAAGGAGAACCACTGCAGGAGGATTAAGATCCTGGGAGACTGCTATTACTGTGTGTCCGGTCTTACTCAACCCAAAGCTGACCATGCCCACTGCTGTGTGGAAATGGGACTTGACATGATTGACACCATCACGTGAGTGTGTACCCTCCTTTAACACACACATTTCTGCTAAAATACACACTGCTCATGACATACGTTATCCTTGAAGCATCTTTTTTTTGCAGATGGTTCATTTGGATGTGAGCATTTTTCTTTTATTCATGCATTTTCCTTAGTTGTAATTTCTGAGTTTATTAAAACAGGTAACTCAAAGCTTTTGCCTTTCTAAATGCAAGAGATTCCTAAAACCTTCCAGCTTTGAAACACAGCAAAGCATAACCAGCTTCACTAGGACCCACATTGGGTAATTGCACAACAATTGCACTGAATGATTTCCGCTAAATTCTCCTGAGACAGTTTTGTTTGTATGCAAAAAGAATATTTTTTATTGCTTACACTGTAACAGGGAATTTGGAAAATGAGATGACGTTTCAGTAACTGAGAAAGAGTAATTCTCAGATTGTATTACTGTGCTTAGAGCAAGTGTTACTGCTTATATTACTGTAGTGCAATGGCAGGCTTTAATAATTACTAACTTCAGAGAGTCGGTGCTTTTGCTGTAATGAAATACATTTTACATTCATTTGACAGTCTTCTTTACTGACACGCATAACCATAAAATAATTGTGTTCTTCTGCAAGTCTGGTAAATTTGAAAAAGTACAGAATTTCAAGCCAGTCATTTCTCCAGACCCCAACAGGTCCTGTAAAAAATGTACTGTAAAATTTACAGTAGTTTAGTGTCAGCACAGGTACCAGTAAAGCACTCTGTATTTACAGTAAATAACTGTAAAACATACACTTTATGAAGTGAAGTGACTTTGTGGCCAAGTGTGGTGACCCATACTCGGAATTTGTGCTCTGCATTTAACCCATCC
>CM074963.1:4719367-4729367 GCA_037577455.1 Pangasius macronema
CCACCTACAATCCCTGCTGGACCCGAGACTCGAACCCACGACCTTCAGGTTCACCTTCAGGTTACAAGTCCTACTCTTGAACCATTAGGCCACGACTGCCCCCTTTAATATACTGTATTATATAGTACTGTGATATAGTTACTGTACTTTTTATTTACTGTGGTTTTTTATAGTATATTACTATATTTATAGTAAATATGTCCAGAAATATACCGTAAACTTAAAATAAAATATAATCCACTATGTTTGCCCATTTGGCTGCTGCTTTTATTCAAAGCAGCTTACAATTAAGGCAGGATACAACTTTAAAAGTTAATGGAGCACTCCTTCATAAAACTAGAATTTCATATATATTTCTGTAGTGGTGTGTAATATTCTGTTGCACAGTATCGTATCCCTTCGTGTCAGCGTTTTCACAGAATCCATGATTTCCTATAGGTTTTCTGTTTTCACACCTTGATATAGTGAACCTGCTATACCCAGCATGCATTGTGCAAATGCGTAATTCATCCATCAGTAATCCCTACTGTGATCACCCAATCTGGACCTCTGAGTGAGACGCGTCACTCTGACACGTCGCTCTGACATCTCAAAAACAGGAAAAGCAAGCAGTGTTTGCAAAGACAATAACAGCAAGCCCGAATCTGTGTTCTAAAATGTTGGATGTTGGGTGCCACAATCGGAAATGGGTTCATGGACATATTTGCTTTTCGAATCAGGTACCTTTCAAAGCCAACAGAAGACAGTTGCAATTACAGGCAGTTAGAAAGGATAAACCAGTAGCATCAGGTTGCCAGGCTAATCGGGTCTCCTTGTTTCCAAACTTTTCATTTGAAAAAATTACAGACATGTACGCAATTCTTTTTGTTGTTGTTGTTGTTTTAGCAGGTTTGATGTGTTGTGCATTCTGACATGCTTTTTGGCTCGCCACAGTTGTGGAGTGCGATTTGAGTTATAACGAGTGGTTAGTGGAGTCAGACACATGAAGTCAGCCACTGCATCTTTTCAAACTGCTGCTCATGCTGTGTGTCACTTGGCCGTGTAACACACTTGGAGGAAAGCACTATCCTCCTTGTTCTGCATACATGAGCTCACAGACACCCCTGACTGGCTAGTGTCACTCCCGGCCATGGATGGCTGTGGCACATTATTTTTCCCCGTTGTGATGTTTGATGTGAACATGAAGCTCTTGACCTGTGTTTGCATGATTTTATGCATTGTGGTGCTGTGACATGATTGGCTGATTGGATAATTGCATGAATGAACTGGTGTACAGTTGTTTCTAATTAAGTGGCTCAATGCTAATAGTGTTTATGTCATTCTTTAAAGGAGCAGTTTGTAATATTTTGTGTCCCTGCTGATTGCAAGGCAAATTGCAATTGCAATGGAAACATATATGTTTATGTAATATGTTAGGTATGTTATTTAGCACTTTGTGTGCGTGCGTGTGTGTGTGTGAGCTGACTGTTATGTCAGTGGTTGTTTCTCTGGTTGGTTCTTGTGGCTGGAATCTCTTATCACCTAATACAAGTGGACACACACACACACACACACACACACACACACACACACACACACACACACACACAATAAAAGGTCTTTTTTTTTTGCTCACTCTGACATTCCCCCATCTCAGGCTCTCGAGTTTTCTTCCCTCATTCAGGTTGCGTTGTTAAAAATAAACCCAGCAAACCCTTTTCGTGCTCTCTTACCGGCTCTCTCTTTCTTTGGTGCGCGGTGTTATGTAGGTAGTGAGGTGAGAGGAGATTTCTTTGCATGCTTTAAAGTAGGGCTCCATCATGCTGGGTGAAATAAGAAGAGCAAAGTTTTGCTTAGAATTTAGCTCACGATCCTCACTCAGAATTCTTCGAGCACTTTTTAAGGAATGATATCTATGCTTCTTAAACTCATACAGCAGACCATTAGAGCTTCATTGTCCTAGCTGATGTTTGAGCTCATCTGCAGTTTGATTTATGACTTACTGGCACATTTGTACTGCAATAGCCTAAATCCTAAATTCTATACTGGTATGTAATATAAAAATTGAATCATATTGAGATGACAAGAGCAAACTGAGACAAAAGGCATCATTGTAACCTGCCATCCTAAAGTTAAATATTAAACTGAAACCATGAATAGAGAGTAATATTAAATGTTATTTTCTTTCTATATATTTCTATGTTTTTCAAAGTATACTAATCTTGCTATTACTTTGGATGGAAAAAAGCAAAGAAGTGGCTACTTTCCATACGTTCATCTCACTCTTACTGTTTCGCCTGCACTTCTGCCTCATGCCTGATTTTTAGCAAAGATTGTCAGTCTAAATACCAATCATGTGACATTGCTATTCAATTTTGACAAAAAATATTAACTAAATGATTAATTTTTACAGTGTAGATGCAAGAACTGCTTAACTGACCTTGTGGAGGTCACATTATTTGAATAGCACACAAAGAGTTATAGCACTGTTCTTTATTCTTTGCCTCATGTTTTAGCATTACATGCCATATGTTTTGTGTGTGTGTGTGTGTGTGTGTGTGTGTGTGTGTGTGTTTAATTGCAGGTCTGTTGCAGAGGCGACGGAGGTGGACCTGAACATGCGTGTGGGATTGCACACAGGTCGTGTGCTGTGTGGGGTTCTGGGATTGAGGAAGTGGCAGTATGATGTTTGGTCAAATGATGTCACGTTGGCGAACATGATGGAGGCAGGAGGACTTCCGGGGTCAGTTCCTACACGACCACTTCATGACTTCATGACCACTGGACACACATTGAGCTTTTTTCAATCACAAGGTGTTTGAGCTGGTGTCAGATTCTTTGCATAATCTTGTGAGTGGAAAAGAGGTAACAAAAGCTTGATTCTAAATTGTTCTAGACCTGGTGCTGTGCTGTGTAAGAGTTAATACGACCAATGAGTCCAGCTCAGAGAGAAGAGAGAAGAGGCCCTGATTTACAAATGGTTTGAGTGTAAATGTAAAATCCGGAAACAACATGGTTTACTAACCAGGCTGGAGATGTGGAGATTGCATCTTTCATATGAGCAAAATAGCTCGTCTGGCTTGTTTTGTTAATTGTTTTGACATAAAAGTTAAATGCGCTGTTTGATATCTAAGGAAATAGGTTAGCATTGCAGCCAGCTAGTTTTGACTATAGCAAAGTATGTTGAACTACATTTTCAGACTGCACAACAGTTTAGACAGGGATTTTTTGGGAGTAGAGCACTGGAAAATGCCGCATGTGGTACAGAGTAAAAAACTCAACCTAGTCCTACATAGTAGCTAGACAATGCTAGCATTCTGGCCACTCTGTCTATGACTGACTATACATTGCACTGTATATCTAGGAGGACCCACTGTATATCTAGTAAACCCTATCAGTGGAAACGGCTAAATGAAAATCGCTACTCGGATATGTTTAAATGTCATATTTACTTAATCTGACTTGAGCAAACTTACCTCATCAGGTTTTGCAGTGCAGGAGCACAGTATATTAGTGTCCAGTAGTCCACAACCATACAAATGTATGTTTTAATACATTACTCATATAAAATGAAACATACCGATATATCCTGTTTAATTGTGAAGTCATATATTTGCTGAGAATGTGTTTTGAGTGTTCTGTGTGTCCTCCACAGTAAGGTTCATATCACCAGAGCCACTCTGGAATGTCTGAATGGAGATTACGAGGTAGAGCCAGGCTATGGGCATGAGAGACATGCCTTCCTCAGCAAACACGCCATCGAGACCTTTTTTATTGTGCCCTCTCACAGACGCAAGGTAGAAGTCACTTGCACTCGTGTGTACAATCATGCCTCCGCAAGACACACACTCATACTGTTCAGATGAAGAATGGCCTGTTTTGGTCTGAGGAAAGTGTTGCATTTATGTGACACTGTTATTTTCCTATCAGTACTATACTATACTACACACACACACACACACACACACACACACACACACACACACACACACACAGACAGAGTTAAAGGCTCATGCAAATGACCTCAATCCCCAGTTCCTGAAAATGAAGTCCTACTGATAAGCCTCTATGTCATGGTTTATTTTTTTTTTTATAATAAAAGAAGCTTTTATGAAGCTCTTGTGATTCTTATTTTTTAGCAAGTACTGATAATGTGTATGGTATTCCTTATTCACCTTTACACTTGTCATTCATATAAAAGTGAAAAAAGAAGATTTCGCCCCCTCTCTTTCCTTTTTTTAATCCAGATTTTTCCTGGCTTGATTCTGTCTGATATAAAGCCAGCAAAGAAGATGAAGTTTAAGACGGTCTGCTACCTCCTTGTGCAGCTCATGCACTGTAGGAAAATGTTTAAGGCTGAGATTCCTTTCTCCAACGTCATGACCTGCGAGGACGATGATAAGGTGCGTGTTTATGGGTGTGCACCTTTAAAACTGCATTTCCATGTGAGTGTGAGAGGGCTATTCGGATTAGCAGCAGAGCTTGAGTGGATTTTGTCTCAATGGATGTAGCACATATGTACATACACACTAATGTAACTCTAATCTGATCTCCTCCTTCATCCCTCTTGAAGTGGTAGACTTTACTGAGAAAATAGTCTGTTCACAGAGGCCCACAAATAGATTTTATATGTATGTATGTACATGTGTGTAGGTGGACTTTTTATGTTTCCTGTCTAAATAGCCTTAAGTCATGACTTTCAGAACCTCTTCTAGAATTGAGCACTGATTATCTCATTGATAAAATGGCTTAAGAATGAGACTTTTGACTCATTTCATGTGAGAGGGTCTATACTGACTGACTTCATCAATCACTACAGAGGCGAGCTCTACGTACAGCATCAGAGAAGCTACGCAGCCGCACGTCCTTCTCGGGAGTAGCGCATAACTCGCCCGGCACACGTGTGAACCGCTACATTGGAAGACTGATTGAAGCTCGGCAAACAGAATCGGAAACAGCAGATCTCAATTACATCACTCTGACCTACCGGAGCAGAGAAAGAGAGAGAACGGTGGGCACACCACAGACTTTCACAATCACTTTTACACACATACAAAAAAAAATAGGCTGTGGCATTAATCTGAGCTGGCCTGGCTTGCCCGTTAATCTGTATAGGACGCTGTTTTTTTAAAAATTATTATTAATTTTTTTTTATTTATCTATTTTTTTGAAACACACATAACATGTACCCATAAATTTATTTATTCATTTATAGTTTTCATAAACTTTAATTATTCTATTAGTTTTTTCTGTAGTTCAGATGAAACAAAATTGTACTGTTTGGCCGTAATGGTCAGCGTTATTTATGGAGGAAAAAGGAAGAGGCTTTTAATCGAAAGAATACCGTCACAACTGTGAAGCCTCGTGTTATGGGGTGTTTTACTGGAAAAGGGACTGGTGCGCTTTAGAAAATACTATAGATGGTATTATGAGAAAAGAGAATTATCAAGAAATACTGAAGCATACCTCCAAAACTGTACCAGAATGCCTTAAAACAGGGGAGTCCATTCCACAGAGGACCAGTGTGGGTCCAGGTTTTCATTCTAATCAGCAGGTCGAAGGTACCACACCTGTTTAATCAGCTGTCAATAGACAGGCGTGGCTTCTGCCTGGCTGGAATAAAAACCTGCACGCACACCGGCCCTTTCTGGATAAGATGGGACACCCCTGCCTTAAAGACAACAAAGTGAAATTATTGGTCATAACAAAGTCCTGACCTGAAATGCAGAGGAAATTTGCGGACTGAATTGAAAACGTGTGTCGGAGCAAGGAGGCCCACATACCTGACTAAGTTCCACCTGTTCTGTCAGAAGGAATGAGCACAAATTCCAGCAAAGTATTGTGAAAAGCTTGTGGAAGGCTACTAAGTGTTTGATTCAAGTTAAGCAGTTACAAGGCAGTGGCACCAAATACTAACAAAATACCAGTAAACGTCTTACGCACTGGAAATCTGAAATATGGTAAGTGAAATCTGAAATAAATCTGTCTCTTAGCTCTTATTTTGAAATTATGGAAATATAGTAGTCACCCTAATTGACAACACAGGGTGTGTATAGTAACGTGAAATGTGTGTGAGTTTGAATATCTTTAGCATAGGTGTATGTAAACATTTGGCCTAGTTGAGCTAGATGTGTTGGTGCTTGATAGCTTGCTAATGTTGTGTTATTTGATATTGAGATTGAATCTTCTAATTAATTATTGTATAGAGGCTTATAGTCTTGGCTCTGCATTAGCCCTGGCCTGTTAAAAAAGAAACAAAACTAAAAAAAATATTAAAAATATTTTGTCATTTATACAGTTTCTTTTGTTATGTTTCTTGTTTTATGATTAGAGCTAAAATGATGTCAGAGAGATCAGTTCTCAAGGTCAGTTCAGTGCTTAGGACCCCAGTGACCCTTGGGCTGACTGAAAAGTGAAGCAGTAACCCTGCATATAGGCACACAAAGATTTTCAGCTGACATAAACGCACAACATAATCATGCACACACACACACACACACACACACACACACACACACACACACACACACACACACACGCACGCTGCATCCCCCACATTGTTCTCTTGTGCTTCGTGACTCTGTGTCTCCTCTCACTTTCATCCACCTCTCACCCCCACATTTACTCCCCTCTCTCATCCCCCCCCCCTCTCTTTTCCTCAATCACTTCTTCACACCACCTACTGTACTGGCATAAGGGACCCACCCACCTTAAGAACGGGGGCAACAGTAACAGTTCTGGGATGTCTGAAGAGTTTGCCCACACATATGCATGCACACTTTCTCTCTCTGGCAACAGGGAGCGGTGGCTTTCCCCAGCCTCAGCAGGAGAGTAATGACAATGCGTATATATTGCAGCAGGAAGACAGATGCTAGTTTTCAGCACTAATGAAGAGAAGACATCGTTCAATGAGCTCACGTTCACCTCAGTGTCAGGCTGCTGGTAGACTGTAGTGAGCTTCTCCATCTCATGTGGATTTAGCTATCATCCATCATAAGAATGGGTCGTACATTCGGAAAAACATACTGAGGACAGAAGCAATAATTGTGTAATTGCTTTTTGGATCTTGAAGTACCCCCTGCTCTCTCTCTCTCTCTCTCTCTCTCTCTCTCTCTCTCTCTCTCTCTCAGTATCAGCAGGTGTACGATGATGGCTTCATCAATGCTGTGGTGATCTCTCTCCTCCTCACTTCACTCTTCGCTCTCGTCTATTTTCTGATCATCCCTCAGTATGTAACGTGTACAACTCCACCACACTCATAACTACACATTCTGCTGTTATTATAAAATTAGTTTTTATATTATTGTTTATTTTGTTTTTAAAAATCATGTTAGTTTTTAGTTTTTTAAGTAACTTTTCAGTGACTGCTGTGCAATTTCTACATCCCACTGTTTGTGTAAGAGAGTTCAATTCAAAATATTCCCACTTTTATTATACACAATTATTCTCCACTAAACTACAACTTATGAACCTGAATGTGTTTTTTTTTTTTGGGAAAAAAAATTATTGTATTTTATTTATTCAATTTCAGGGAGTATTCGTTTACTTGTACTTTTTAAAATATTATTTCTGTTATAGAATTATTGTTATTAAAATGCTTTTATTTTTTGTTGGGAGTTTTAGACTTTGTTAGCTATAATACACACACACACTATATACACACACTAATTCTGGCTATGTCTCTCTCGCTCTTTCTTTACAGAGGTCTGGTGATAGTTATTTTGCTGGTTATTTGTATCTGCTTTCATATGGCGAGTGTAATGTATCTTCACATCACTCACGTGCAGGTGAGTCACGTTAACACAGACAGCAATTACTGAACTACAAAAACACGGTAAAAAGCAG
Organism: Pangasius macronema; assembly: GCA_037577455.1. Classification (NCBI taxonomy): domain Eukaryota; kingdom Metazoa; phylum Chordata; class Actinopteri; order Siluriformes; family Pangasiidae; genus Pangasius; species Pangasius macronema. The sequence goes on from CM074963.1 coordinate 4,727,192, forward strand.
AATGTCTTGACCCTGTGGCTTTTGGCCTTTTAATCTCCTGTGCAATTTGTGGCTTAAATAATCAATTTCTAATTATCTGATAAAATGCATTCCTAATCCTAATTCCTTACTTTTTCCTTAACATCACCCCCTCCATCTCTCTGTAGTGCTCTCCGGACTGCCTTACTCTGCAGATCAGGACGGTTCTGTGTGGCTTTCTGGTCCTTCTGACATATTCCGTAACCCAGAGCTGTGTGGTGAGCGTTTTTATAGGGGAATAGGAAATGTTCTCAACTTTTGGATCATTAAAACCTTTGTTATTTGTTGAAATAAATATAAAACACAGGCTGTGTGGGCATGCTGCTCTGTGCTTTACAGGTGGCGTGCATGCCGTGGTCATGGGAGGGCAACTCCAGCGTCTCCATTATCACGGTTGTCATAGTGAACAGCACGACAGTGGGCACAGGTGTGTGTAAATACACTCCGTACGTGTTCTTATCCTGTGTGATGGCATCGCTGTCTGTGGCTCTATACCTCCGCGTGTCATCACTACCCAAGATCCTCCTGCTTCTCCTCCTCAACGTCCTCCATACCGTTGTCATGGAGACCAGTGGCTACCGGCAGGCTGTGGGGTGAGCGGCCAACAGCAAGCGCACAATGATAACATCAAACCAGTGCTTACACACACCTAAAGAAATGATAACAAGTGTTTACCGTGTTAAGTGTATCCAAATGAATAAGTGTGTTTGGGTGTTTGTGCTTTGTGTGTATGTAGAGGAGGCTTCTTTCACACACATGGGTATGATCCCGTTCTAGCAATGCTCCTCTCCTCTGGTGCAATGATACTCCACTGCAGACAACAGGACCTCAAACTCAGACTTGACTACCTGTGGGCCACACAGGTATGTGTGTGTTTGTGTGTGTGTGAATTTGCAGAATCGGTGTATACCGTAGACTGCTGCATATGTGTCTCTCCATCACCAGTGACAGCCTCAAATTTATATTAACCACCAGTTTTTTTTCCCCATCCAAATGACATAGTCATTAAAAGTGTATTATGTGAAACTTTGCATCAGTTAATCTTGAATCCAAAGTCATTTCATTTTTAAATTCCTCCAGCTGTTCTCCTCACCCCATGGCTCCTTGCTTTTTAAAGCCAGTTTTAAGCTCTCTTTCAACAGATGTTTTAAACTGGATAAATATTTCACTTTAACTGGGCATTAATCCCCACTGAAGCAGCTGTCATTAGGCCATTGGTAAAGAAAACCAATGTGATCCCCACTGTACTTAGTAGCTAGAGGAAAATCTCCAACTTACTATTCGTTGTGAAAATAATAGAGAACCTGGTGACAGTCTTGGGTAGATAACTCAGGAAATGTAATTGGATACTGATTAAAAATGACATGATTTAACTTTTTTTTTTTTTTGTATTATGCATAAATAAAAGTGCTAAAAGAAATAGGCAAATATATTTTGGACATTTATTACCAAATACACAACCAAATATAAAGTTTAAATGGGACAAAAGAACAAGGTAGGCAACCCAGTGTCACTTTAGCACTGACATCAGGAAGCTACATGGGCGTTATTTTGGCTTCTAGTTCGAACATAACATTAAGAAAAAAACAAAATAATCTTTTGCACATATTTTGAATTAAAGATCAATTGTGCATTGCAGCTTAAATGCTCTAACCTCAACTTACTTATATATTTAACTAACAGACCCATCACTGGAAATTCTTAACTCGGATATCCAGATCAACTACAAGAAATGACACACAGTTGTCTTTAGTGGCAGCTATTATGCTGGGTATGGACACGCAGTAAATTATTCATTAATATACTATGATTTATTGACATAAAACATAATCAAGTAATCAGAAAAAGTAACTATTGTATGATTAGGCATCATTTCCAATATATACTACTCATTACAAGTACTAATGTAAACCAGATTACTTGTGATATATTATTATCCAGCACACATGCAGACCTGAGCCAACTTCTCAGATGAATATCATAAATGTAAGTATCTTAAATGGATAAACATGGTGAGGCTTAACTGGCTGATGTTTCATGAAGTTCACAGTTGAACAGTGCCCCCTTGTGGACTATTACAAGAGAATTTACATTTTGAAAAGGTCTTGGAAAAATCGAACTTGCTTTCTAACACCATGCACACACACCTTCACACACT
>CM074963.1:4740011-4759286 GCA_037577455.1 Pangasius macronema
ATCCCACCCTTTGACAGGTGCCACTCTATTTGTCAATTTATTGTTGAGTACAAAAATTTGCATCCTCTCAACTTTGAATCTTTGGGTTTTTATGGATATTACTTTGAATCTGACACATTCTCCTGGTTTCTGATTTACGGACATTATCCACTCCATAATCCCCCTTTCCCTATCCTAATCTTTGCAAATTATCTCACAGTATAAATTGTTCTGTGCATTAAAGGCACATTCCTGCCCCAATGGGCCTGTATTGCTTGCTGCAGTTCATATTTTTGACCACTAGGTACAAGAATAACACTGTGGAAGCTAAGTGGGGAAGTGCACAGTACACCATATAGAAATACAAGCAAATCAGTGGAACATTAGCTTTATATCTGTCAAATAGCAAAAGAAAAAAAGAAAAAAATCGTTGGTCACTCAAAAGTGGTAATTAGTTTTTAAATGGAATTTAAAATGTACAGAGTTCTGAATAAGTACATTATGAAGAGTAACATTTGAATTGAACATTTGAACATATGAACATTTGAATGGATGATATATATTCACTGAACACTTTATTAGGAACATTATACTAATACTGGGTAGGGCCTCCTTTGGTCTGAAAAGATCCTCAATTCATCATTGCCTGGATTGCACAAGATTCCTTTGAGCTTCAGGTCCATGTTGACATGATTGTATAACATAATTCCTGCAGATTCTTCAGGTGCACTTTCATGCTGTGAATCTTTCATTCTACCACATCCCAAAGGTGTTCTAGACCTAAGTCTAGGCCACTGACCCTTCCGGTGACTTCTTGTGACTTGAGTATGTCATGTTCATGAAACCAGTTTGAGGCAACTTTTAATGCGACAATACTCAAATAGGCTTTGGTATTCAAGTGATGATTGATTGGTATTAACAGGCCCAAAGTATGTCAAGAAAACACTCCCTGTACCATTAAACCACCTCCACCAGCCTGGACTGTTGAGGCAGGTTGGATCCATGGATTCATGCTGTTGACACCAAATTCTGACCCTACCATCTGTGTGCCTCAGCTGAAATCAAGATTCATCAGACCAGGATACGGTTTTCCAATCTTGTCCAGTTTTGGTGAGCCTGTCCCCACTGGAGCCTCAATTTTCTGTTCTTGGCTGACAGAAGTACCTGATGTGGTCTTCTGCTGTTGTATCTCATCCTTGTCAAGGTTTGACATATTGTGCATTCTGACATGCTTTTCTGCTCACCGTAACTGTACAGAGTGATTATCTGAGTTACTGTAGCCTTTCTGTCAGCTCGAACCAATCTGGCCATTCTCTGTTGACCTCTCTCATCAACAAGATGTGTTCCATCTTTTTTTCTTTATTCACCATTCTAGACGTGACAATCCCAGTAGATCAGCAGTTATAGAAATACATCAACAATCACTAACAATCATGGCACAGTCAAAAGCACTGAGATCACATTTTCCCCCCTATTCTGATGGTTGATGTGAACATTACTCCGAAGCTGCTGGCCTGTATCTGCATGATTTTATGCATTGCACTGCTGCCACACGATCGGCTGATTAGATAAATGCGTGAATGAGTAATTGTGCAGGTGTTCCTAATAAAGTGCTCATTAAGTATATATGACTGGGCTCTGCCCTACTTGTCCTTATGGAAGGAATGCCACTGTTTTATAGGCACTAGACATATTAGGGCAGATCCAAATGAATTAACTACAGCATGTCAAGGGAGATTAAAACTTTTGAGCTTGTTTATAAAGGTAACTGCTTACTTAGTGTTTCTCCACAAAACCGCACAGCTCAACGACAAACCAGAACCCAGCGCCGAGCGCATGTGCCGCTTTCCCGTTACATAACTCTATCTGTGAAAGAGAAGTTGTCTGGAAGTTAGTGGATGGATACTTGATAGAGACACATAATGAAATACATCATTTGTAATGAGATACATCTTTTGCATGGATTTTACTCTGAAATGTAAGAAATATTAGTTTTCTTACTGCTGTTTAACTTAAGCTTACATTTCTTCCTTGTGATCCATGTAAAATCCAAACATTGTCTAGGGCAACCTCCAAAATGGCTTCCTATTTACTACCTATTTATTTATTACCTATTTGTTTAAAATGATTTAGCTTCTTAAAGATTTTGCCAGACAGTCATTACTACTGAAGATTTTAGTGCTGGCAGAAAAGTTACTTGAGCCAGACACATTAATCAGGACATCTACGCGACTTTGTTTGATCAATCAGTGGCGTGCACTATTTTTTAGCTCTACTTGTATATCTTGGCTCAGTTCCCATGCTACCAGGGCAAGAAGGATAATCATATGGTGTGGCCCGCATGGCAGTGGAAATAATGATAAGATAGAGGATTGTGGGTAATTTGCCAAACCTTGCCACGACACTTGGTGTTAAAGTGAGTTACACTCAATTGCACATTAAAAATACATGGAATTTTATTTATCCAGAAACCATGTACAAATTTGCACTATTTTATAAATGTAATACAGGGCACATCAATAATTACATGACGAATTAGTGGTAAATAAAAACAAATTGTAATCTTAATAAGTACTTGGTTCCTGAATATCCACTGTTTGAAAATGAGAATAAATATGTTAACAGCTAATGGAAAAATATGAACTGTACTTGAGTGGTAAGAGTCTGTTTTATTGCCTGTCCAAGTTTGTGGCATTTGAGTACATGGAAGGTCACTGGAAGGCTGCAGATCCGGAATAGTGTACCCAGTCCATTTTTCCTGTACGTTCATGCAGCTTTCCGGCCGGAACCCCGCTTTCCCAGATCCTGGAATACAGATTCTTATCAGGCTGGTGTAAGCACACGGCATTCTTCCACAGGAAAGAAATGCTCACAAAATATCCGATTCTGTTTTGGATGCTGTGAGAAATAAGAAAGAAAAAAAAATACACATCCAAAAGCGCACGCGCTCTCCAACACACACACACACACACACACACACACACACACACACACACACACACACACACACACACACAGTAACAAGTCTCCTGGTCATGCCAGTATGACACTAACAGCTACTCTGGGCAGGTTTACATGATTAGATGTCCCCTTGTCCTGGTATCATGCCCTTCTTTCTGTGTTTACCTTCATCCATTATACCAGTGCTAAAAAAAAACAAGCCACACATTACATAAGAAACAGTAAACTAGGATCTGTTGAAAGGAAATTTCCTTTGGACTGTGTAAGACAGGTCTGGGCCTGTATGGCTAATCCCAAGCCAAGGATTAGCCATGTCATCATCATGTAACTGCAACTGTAAGCAGTGAATGCGCCATAGGGCGCAGTTGAACTTCAATTATCTTTCACTTACAGAACATTCAACTCCTTTTTTACTGGAAGCTGTAAAGTGCTTCCTGTTCATCCCACGTGAGCGTGCCTGTGTGTGTTTGTATACGTGTGGTGCACATGGAGATGAGTAGAGCGTAGGAGTGTTTAGGAGTGTTGTCTCAGGCCTCAGGTCAGGACGTGGCTAATGATTTCCACTTACCTACAAAGATGACTGACATTTACAAAGCACAAATATTTTGTTAGCGGCTTCGCTTTGAAGCCAAGTATCAGAGCAGGATCAGTGTTGCCCAAGAGTGGATAAAGCTGTTTGTGATTGCCGTGTGTACGATTTGTGACTGTTCTATTAAAAATGCAGAATGTGATTCATTATATTGAGCAATATTTTGACAAATGAACACAAACTGCACTCCTTATTATGGTGTTGTGCAAACCAGGTGGAGGTTAATGACCTCTTATGCTGATATAAATATAAATATAAATATAAATTATGTGTGTGTGCGTGTGTGAGCATGTGTGCGTGCTTGTGTGTCTGTGTGTGTTCATTCCACCTACCACTCTAAAGGATGTTTCACACTGTATATCCATAACACATGCACATATAACCAAAACATAACCGTCATAAGATTATACGAGTGCAATTACACACAATAGCTTTTACACCCTTACTTTAAAATAATGAACATGTGATTAATGTGCGATTTATTTATTTATTTACTTATGTTCCATCTTTATAACACGTAACATAAATGATCAAGACGTTTGTCGTAATAATTTTGTTATTTCTGAATGTAGACTTTTTTTACTTGTTATTTTATTTCAACTGTTTGGAAATAATGTTTCCTCAATTTCTGAAGTAAAATATTTATTGCTGATTAGTATTGTTATTAGTATCCTTAAACACTTTAATATGTTTAATATCCTTCTCAAAGCTCTGCGGAAGGACATTATTTTTTGTTTTAGGTCTTGCGATACCTGTTTTCTTCATTCCCAAATGGACTCACAATCGCATATTGTAAATTAGTAAGAATCCACCTTAGTCCAATGACATTAAACATGATGATGGTGAGGGGCGTGTCCAATTAAATCACTCACCACTATCAATACATAGGAGTCATATTCCCATATATAACATGTCCTGTTTCTTGGGACTGTTAATATGCATTAACTGTATATTACTAATATACATTAACAGTACAACAGGATCATCAGGAACACAGAGGAGGAAAACAGGGGCCTCTAAGCTGATAGGAATGTTCAGTTAGAGTTGCTCAACAGTGACTGTTAGGGAGTGACGTACAGCAGCGTCAGTGTAAGCACACAAAAACACAGAAAGACAGCAGCGTGGGAGGAAAATGGGGCTTTTGACAGTTACAACATAAAGTTTCAAACTGACTGATGCAGTGGTGCTCCAGTGTAATAATCAGGGATTTCTTTTATATTTCTTATATGGTTACGTTGCTTGCAATGGACGTGAACATACATGGACGTGAGGTTACAGCTCTTAAAATTCATGTGGTGGAAGAATGTCGTTGAAGACGTTAAGGAACTGCGATAGTGCCAATGCAGTGGCATGTTGGCTCTTTTCATCATCAACCATCACATTCAGGGAAGTCATGTTTACAAGTTTGGTGCCAACATTTGTTAGCGGAGAGCACATGAATGAACGTTGCACACCATTGTGTAGAGAGAGTGTGTGTGTGTGTTTATGTATATGAACGAGCATTGGCCATGCCTGAATTTTAACATTACTCAAATAAACACTTCTCATTTGGCCACTTCCAAGCTAGCTGGAGAGAGGAGCCAGAGGAAGCCATACACAATGGATGCCTGTGCATGGGAGTGCGTGTGAGAAGGGTTTCCCACACATGCGCACACACAGAATACTAATAAAATACCAGCATTTCTGTAGGGAATAGGATTTCTGATTGACAGATTGCATGATAATGACATGATAATACACAGAGAATGACAGTCTGAGTTTAGCAGGTGCTTGTTACATGTAACAGCAGAGCTCGTTTTTTTTTTTTTGTGAACATTTACTGTACCTATATGTAGAGTGAGCCTGTATAGCTCTGGATTAAAGAGGCATTTAAGAATAGAGGGAAATGCATGCTGCGATGTGAAATCAGTCACAAAGTACAGTTGCTTCCTTAACATGCGTGTGTATGTGTGTACAGTATGTTGTTTTTGGCTCACCAATCTAAGCTAATCACATGAGTAGATGCGTTAGAGTGAGTACAGAGAAAGTGTGTATGTGTGTGTGTGTGTGTGTGTGTGGGTGGCAGGGTGATTTAGGATGAACTAATCACATTAGCTTCCTCAGCCATGCCTCACTTTAAAGAAAATCTCTCTCTCTCTCTCTCTCTCTCTCTCTCTCTATATATATATATATATATATATATATGTATGTGTGTGTGTGTGTGTATATTGAACACATGTAAACCTGCTTGTTCTTGCAATTATCCAATCAGTTAATCACATGGCAGCAGTGCAAGGCATAAAGTCATGTAGATGCAGATACTTCAGTTAATGTTCACATCATACATCAGAATATGGGGAAAATATAATCTCAGTGACTTTGATCTTAGTGACAGTGACTTTTGTTTGTTGGTTTGAGTACTTCAGAAACAACTGATCTCCTGGAATTTTCACTCACAAAAGTCTCTTGAGTTTTACAGAATGGTGCAAAAAACAAAAACCATCCAGAGAGTGGCAGTTCTGCAGGTGGAAACGGCTTGTTGATGAGAGAGGTCATAGGAGAATAGTCAGACTGGTTCAAGCTGACAGGGACTCAGTAACTCCAATAACCACTCTTTGAAGACTGGAAAAAGAACAGGCAATATTCTTTCCAATCTTCAACCGTCCAGTTTCAGTGACTCTGTGCCCACTGTAGCTTCAGATTCCTGTTCTTGTCTGACAGGAGTGGAACGCGACGTGATCTTCTGCAGTTGTAGCTCATCCACCTCAATGTTTGCAGTGTTGTGCATTCTGAGATGCTTTTCTATAGAGTTACTGTGTGTGTATGTGTGTGTTTTCCAGTCCTCAGATGCCTTCTCCAGTTAAACACAAGGATGTCTTTTGCAGTTTACATTGCCTTATACGGCAGCAACCTTGTGTCCTCAGACAGAGGGATGGGGGTAGGGGGAAAGCAGCGACTGTATGATTTGTTAGTATCACTGCTCTGTTTTTCGGCTGCAAGCTGCTGGCCTGTGTGTGTATATGTGTGTCAGTGCTTGCCTCTCTTTGTGAATCTGGCCTTGACCCCACATGACTCAGCTTTGATTAATTTGGTTTCTTTGACTGCATCAACTCCCAATCTGGGTATAATAAACCTGCGGAAGCAAAAATGCCTGTCACATGCACCAGTTCATTCCTCCCCTCCCCTCCCCTCCCCTCATGCACTCTTTCCTCAAAGAAGCTTCCCTAACCAGAGCTATACTGTGATAAGCATGTTAAAGAGTGTCAAGGCACATAGTGCCCAGGGGTTTGGAGATGTTCAGTTTGCTGATGTGAACAGAGAGCTACACCAATTCCCATAAGGCTTAACCTACTGTCTGCAACTCTTTAGCAGAAAAACAAGGTCATCTGAGGTATAGTATCTGGGCATGTCTGTGTCTATGGCTGGACAAAGACAGTTATAGCATGAACCAGCACAAACTGGTTCAAGTCAACCATACCATGGGACCCTGTCTTACAGAAGACAAGTATGTGGTGTTAATATGCACATTCTGAAAGATGAAAACCAAAGATGGACATTTTTATCAGTAATTTTTTGACCACAGCAGCAGGTGAAGTGCGGCTTTACAGAAAGTTTGGGTAAATGTGTGACTTTCGAATTTGTTTCTCTTGTCTCCATTTCCATTTCCAGTTTATAGCATTTTTTTTAAATGAATATTCCTCATTCTTCAAATAATTAAGCTCCCTTGACAAAAGAAATAGTTGTAACCTGTGGTAGCAGCACCGCACCCAGTCAGTGGAAATGTGGGCTAAAACTGACATGACACTGGTAGCATTCTAACCTGTCAGGATTAGCTCTGTTAATAAGGGAAGGGAAGGGAAGGCCTAACCAGGTATTAGCGGAAATAATGACACGTTCAGCTTTATTTTTCTATCTGAGGAATTTTTATTAAAGTATTAGTCTACGCAGGTCATCAAGTTACAAGATTCAAACAAGTGAAAAGTGGTACCCATTGCAGGTGTGATATAAATTAGGTCTGAATTTATTCATCATATCTTACTGCAGTATAAATATTAAATAGAGCACAAGTGTTATTGAGTCATTGTATTATTAGAATCTGTAAAATGCATTGTAGAGAGTCTCATTCCATGCAAAAAAACACATCAATAAAATTCAGGATTTACTTCATTAGTGTATCCCAGGGATGTAACCAAATCATTGTTCAGACTGAACAGATAGTGTGTTATAAACAGATACAAATACAGATGTGAATAGTAGGTGCACTAATCTTTTTAAAAGTGGTTCGCTCCAGTAGCCTGACCTAAATGCTACCTTTACTGACCTCCAAAATAAAACTTCATCATATCATAAAGACATTATAATCAGATGCTGCTGACAAACCCCATTTTGACTAGCATCTGCACCATCCTTAGTAGACTCTGATAGTGTGTCCAGCGAACCCAAAAACTAAAGTAAATCAGTTAAAATATGATTAAGTTGCCATTGCTGTCAGAACAATACTTGCTTGCTTTGGCAAAGACATTGCTGTTTTAAAAGATAGATCCATAGTTTACTCACTCACATATGATGTAGAGGTGCAGGAGTTAAATCAAGTTATCTTCTGCTTTTTGTTATTTGTTTTTGCCATTTGTTTTTATATTTTTAAGAACTAGAAATGACTTCTTTTTTCTGCAGCCTTGGGTATTGTCAGCATTAGTAGTGCTTCTGGGGGCATAATGGTAGGGTTCCCATTTAATAATTACAATGCCTTCCAGTTCAAATCCTAATGCAGATACAGATGCAGCACTAAACAGACACAGCAGCATCGCATTACACTCCTTTTGTATACTCAACTAACACACATGCAGAAGAAATGTAGATTTACATACAGTAGTTTAATGGGTTCTGAACTCTTAGGGACACCATAATGCAGCTCTGTAAACGTCCTTACAGCCCAGATTGACTATTGCTCATGAGGTTAGATCAAATCTAACCCCAGGGGCAATAAACCAGTATTTACACAAGCACTCTTGACATTCTCAAACCGCTTGGTGAAAGATCCAAGCCCATACATGGATTTCCTGTTTAACAACCAGCAGCAATGACTATTGATATGATAAATGTCATCTCTATGGTGCCGTGTTTTTTGTACCAACACTTGATAACACTCAGATAGTTTAATACTTCAGAGTTAAAGTAACTCATTGTATTGTCTCCGTAAGCAGACCCCCTGAGTCAGAAGCGGGAATCTACTACAAACACTTCAGTGTGAGTGCATAAACAATGTAAGACAAAGAAAGAACCAGCACTCCGAATTACAAAAGCCCCCTCAGTATCCTGTTAAATGTTTCAAAAAGAGATTTTTACGAAAAATGACGTGTGAAAGACTTTAGGGTACAGAAAGTCTGTACAGAATGAAACTGCTTATACAGCAATACAAACACGACGTTTCCCTCCTGTTTCCCATCTTTTAGCAGGACCTTAATCAGAAGAATATAAGCAGTTCTACTCTTAGACAGTATGGCGCCTGTACATCTGATCGAAGATTGATGCACTGTGCTGACTGATACTCAAACCATTATATCCCAGAAGTGCATCACGAACCTTTGTAGGTTGGTAGGTCACTGCATATGCAATGTGCCCTCCCTTCAGGAACCTGAAGCTAGTGGAGCCACTATGGGCTATTAAGTTAGTAGTAAATAATGATCTTATGCCAAACAGTCATAAGAGTCATGAGTCAGTGTGTTAACATATTTTTTCGAACAGTAGCCCGATATTGCAATGGAAAAACTTAACCTTTGGCTATCAGCGAAGGAACTCTCCAGACTCACTTTGGTGAAATAAACTGATCCATGCATGAAGAATATGGGAACGACTATAAGGAAGTGATGTAGCCAGAGCTAATGTAGAACTACAGGGTGTCCCAAAAGTCTCCACACATAGCGGTAATAACACTTTTAGCAAAATATCCTCCAAAATTTTTCATACTTAGTTTATGATATATATATTTTTTCAGATAGTCTTTCTGACAAAAGAAGAAGGTATTGAACTCATTCTCATGGCTGGATCAAGAAGATGTTGCAAGGACACTGGAAGTGTTGCAGACCAACTGAGAAACAGTTGGTAAACATAGTCCCCTGTTCTGGGACACCCCATAGACTGTAGACAGCCACTAATAGTTCTGTAGTGTCCTTTCTGTTGTCTAGCTGTCTCTGGAAAGTAAGCTATGAGCATCCTTATCTCTAGAACACATAGAATACATTCTTACAAGATGTCTTGATAAGTCTTTTGTTCACTGTTAATCCAATGGAGTCTCTGTGTGTACTCCCTTAATGTACGGTAAGCATATACCTTTAACATAGAGAATTCCCTGTGAGTAGCCATTTGGTTTGGAAATGTAACTGATATTTTCAGTGTGTAACTCGCTACATCATCTGCAACATGTACCTAGAGTTGCCTCAGGCTAGTTTTACACCTGTTCTATCTTAAATCAAAAGTGTATCCTTAGTTTTAACCAGATTACTTTATAATTGTATTTAAAAGCATCTCCAGTGAGCCAGAATGAAATCTGGCCACTGTATGGCAAGTAATCTGCAAATGAACTCATTATACCTTTTTTTTTGGCAAATCATGATTTTGAATGCCATTTTTAATTTCCTTTAAGCCTGCTAACTTTGGCAGTCATGGATCATGTGCTTTTTAACATAACATACTGGGATGGTTTTGGTTGTCGGGTGTAAAGAGTCTGATGCATTTACACTCCAGCTAAAATGCCATCCAGAGATCCTGAAGTTGTTTGAGTGGTATGATTTAAATCTGTTTTAAATGTGTCTTGGGTAGATTTACACATTTCTATGTGGATAATCCCTGTATGGATATAGACACATGTGAATAGAGTCTGAGTGTACTGATGAGTGAGTGCAGAATATTGGACATTAGTGCAGAATGGCAATAATTACTGAATAAGCTTTAAAAGTGAAAAGTTATGATGTTCAAGAGATGCAGTGTATACATCTAACATCCTACAAATCCAATGCATGTAGCTTTACTCAGCAACAACATACTACTACTGAGTAAGTATACTCTTAACAAAGCCTGTTGTTCAGTATAGCAGATTTAACGACTTGATGGAAATGGAGCTGTACTGAAATATGCTGTTTCAGACACGGCATAGGAGACGTGTCAGAGTTCTTGTCGCTTGGTCGGTATACTGTTAGCAGCTTCTGTCACTCGCCGGGAAACGGGCCGGTACAATAGCACTCCTCCACTTCCGGAACGGGCGTCCATCCGTTCCGCGCGCACGGTCACGTATCACAGTTGCCGGGCAGCGGCGCGCTTTAAGCGCGCGCCTTAACTCCGGATTCACTAAAGCGCGCGGGAACAAAAACGTGCTTTGGATGGGAGTCAGTCTGACTGACTGGGGTGCGAGGAGAGCTCCCGAGACGCCGTCATATGGCGTCATAAATTAGTTTACGGGGGTGTGGGGGTGGTGGTGGTGGTGGTGTGTTGGGTGTGTGCGTTTTCTAAAGAGGGAAACCTGAATGGAGGCAATTGTTCATCTAATGCCAATATATAGACCACTGATTGTTCTGCGCGCCCCAAGTTACCATTTAAATGTCAGTAAATATATACAAATTAACTAATTAAACCATTTTAAGCAAGACTTTATCATTATTAACCTAACAAGCTTATGCTCACTTTCACCTTTTTTTCACGGCTCAGTACAGGGGTAACTCTGAGGGCTGCTGGGAGGTGGGGGAGCTTTGCCTTGAAACAATGTGGAACCAGCAAACACTGAGCTCACATCTAATGTAGTTCTGATATCACAGAAATGATGATTTGTTGCTGTCCTAAGGGTTTGATTTAACTCATTTCAAGTTGGTAGCCAGACCTTATGTTTTTATTATTATTATTAGTTAGTTAGTTCTGGCGTCAGGTGATATCTTTGCTTTAATGATCCAGTGTACACAGCCTTCACTAAAGGAAAGCATTTACACTTCTGAAAAGAAAATATTATTATGCCATGCCATAGCACATCATGAGCCTTACCAGGTATGCTGCTGCTGTATGAAGTAGCCTGACTGGAGGCACGCAAGTCCAAAAAGAGATTGCATCACTAGATTGTGTTTTGCTCCCCACTCCGGCACCACGTGTCATCAAAATAAATAGGCGTATCGACGCATTTTGCGTGCTGTATGAAAATAAGCGACTCGAACCAGTTCCAGGCTGTCCAATCAGATCGGCGCGGGATTTCGACTCCTTCTTTTTAGGAATCATTAATATCTCCGGACGCGTCAAACATTAACGTGCCAACTGCTCCTGGAGTGTATAAATACTCGGCGCGTTGAGGGCAGAGCTTAGTCATTTCACCGGGCGCAAGGAGAACAGCACCAGTCAGTCCATCGGCGAAACAAAGCCAAGTAATCGTTAGTACTTGCGCGTTAGGATTTATTTATTTATTATATAGCTATTTGTATTTGATCGCTTTGGAATGAGCGGAGTCTTTCCGAAGTTGTTCCACGCGGTGGTACTTGGCGCGGTCCTCTTGGCGCCACAGTTCCGCGCTTCCCCGCTCCTGGAGCCGATCCGGTGCGCGCAGTGCACCGCAGAGCGCGTGGCTGAGTGTCCGCCGGTGGATGCTGCTTGTGCAGAGGTGCTGCGGGAGCCGGGATGTGGCTGCTGTCTGGCGTGCGCGCTTAAGCGCGGGGATCTGTGCGGCATCTACACGGCGCCGTGCGGCTCGGGGCTGCGCTGCTCGCCCGCACCTGGAGAAACGCGGCCTCTGTATGCGCTCTCACGGGGGCAAGCCGTGTGCACTGAGATCGGGGAGGACGTGCAGAGCCGCACGCTGCCGGCGCCAGGTAGGCAGTCTGTCCTACAAAATCCTTTTCACGAGCTTTAGCTGTCGCTAGACTAAGAACGGATAAGAAGGCAGACAAGATGCTTGTGTGTTTGCACGCCATCGAGCCACCGATTAATGTCTGGAGTATTCTTGTTTGCTCCCCATGTTTTTAAAGAACAACTCTTTCACTTTTCTCCTCCAGATCAGCCCGAGTTGGAAGGTGATGGTCGGAGCGAGGCTTCTGCCGGTCCTGAAGCCGTCCCACCGATCGTCGTGTCGGGCCACATCAAGCCCTACGACCCGTGGCTCCTCAGCGGCGTCCAGGAGAGCATGAAGTCCAAAGTGAACACCTACCGAAGGAAACTTATTGAGCTGGTGTGCACACTGCATAGAAACTAAAAAAAAACGCTTGAATTTAGTTATTTCAAAACAGTAGCCTAGTGTAAAAATCAACCTGGGACACACAATCACGTGTTGGCAGCATTTCTAACCACTAGAGGGCAGGATGACACTTTAAACAAATCTGAGTTGACGCATAAGTTTGTGAACCTGTGTATGATATTAGGATGGGCATTCATTGACCTTGCTGAATGATATTGTGTGAGTAATTACATCATCTCTGATACTAGAGGAGCACCAAATATAGCATCTCCTACGACTGAAGTGCAGTAGGATAAGTGAAGCTTAGCTCATGAAAATAATGTAGAAATTTCAATTACATGTGTTAAACCTTGTATCTAACTTTAATCTGGACCTTTGTAACTTTTCATATGAATTAAATGGGGTGAATGGTTACTATGTGAGACAATGATTAACAGGGTTGACCATAAATAACAACACTGATAATAAAATGAATATCTTTTCCCTTTTGTCTCAGGGCCCCTGCCACGTGGAGTTACAGAGAGCTCTTGAGAAGATTGCTCGATCCCAACAGAAGCTGGAAGAGAAGCTGACCAAGTTCTACCTGCCTAACTGTGATAAACAAGGCCTGTACAAACCCAAACAGGTAAGCGAAAAGCATATGGCTGATCAAGATTATTCTCAACATATCTAAAGCTTTAACAGTAAAAGAACTAGAATGCACAACTCTCTGTGTTTGTGAAGTTAACTGTGTGTCAGATTAAGGTTGAACAGGAGTATTTGCCAAACACATACATACACACACATCGTTTGGGCTGATGTAATTGCTTTGTGACGTTACACAACACAATGCAGCTCATATACGAACTTGGTATTAGACCCACACTCTCCACTGTCGGACTCAGAATCTGTACAAACACAGTTTCTTGTCTTTCTGCAGTGTGAATCGTCTCTGGATGGCCAGAGGGGGAAGTGCTGGTGTGTGACATCATGGAATGGAAAAAAGATTGTGGGTTCGAGTGAACTACCCACAGATGCTGAGTGCCCTCAGGAGCTCAATCACTGATCACACAAGCACACACACATTCAGGCCCTAAGGAACTCTTCCACTCATGGACTATTTCCACACACATATACATACAGAACAATATGCCACTGATTTCTTTTCTACTTTCTATTTATTTATTGTAGCCTACATGGTTTTGTTTTATACAGGTACACTGTTTTAAATGAGTGAATATTAGTTCACTAAACCCACCAAAAGAAAGAAAAATCTTTTCATTTTTTTTCTTGTTTCTGAAAGGATTCTGTATATTTACTTAATACATCCATGCATATTTATTTAAACTGAATGTACTCATATAATTGTTGGGGTGAGAATATTTATACCTTATGCCTTATTATTGTTATTATTTTTCTATGGTGTATAAATGTTTATGTCCATTGTGTTTTTATCAGTGTCAGTTGTCTTATCTTTCCAACGAACTGTTGGTAGGACTTTAAATGGAAAAAAGCACTGCATGACCAGACCACATTGTCACTGCATACAGCTTTCCATGCAATTTCTGTTCCATTGACATTTTTTTTTGTCTTATTTCTTTTACACTATTGCACAACTATGTGAAGAAGACTAAAGCTTTCACAATTCTCTACTTATTCTGCAGTGCATGATGGGTATTGGTCTTCATATCTTCTGAAACGGGTAACTACCTGTTCCTACCTCTGTTTTTGAAGATTTATTGTGTCTGTGTTATTTCTGAGAGACTTTGCTTTTGCCAGTGTGGCTTTTTGTCCATGGACTTAGGACCACTTAAGTTTGTATTGGTGGATGTACATTGTTATAATGGTATATATATATTATATATGTGTGCCTTTTTAATAAATTATGGGGGAAAATGTCTTTGTTCTGGTGTCACTTTGTGTGCCCTGAAAGCTCAGCGGTGGTGAAACAACTACAAAACAGAGCATTAAACCCAATTTGCCAAACACGGTTTATGTGTTAAATTATATTATTTGATACCTGAAATGACCTTAAACCATAAATTCTCTTTCTTTCTCTCAAAATATACCTCGCCAACTCATGATTATGTTCCTTTTCCAAAAAGTGCCTGTGGGCAGAACTGTATTTGTGAGCTCGTGCGTCCTTATCATGGCAATCGCAAACGGAGCTGTGTACTAATTTTAGCTCGTTATTTGGGGGAACCGGGCTCTGCTTTCTGCAGTGCCTTTGACCTGCTCTCTGTTTGTGCTGGTCAGGCACAGGAATGCCTCCCTCCTACTGCCCAAGCAAGCAGCCTCTCTGGCACCATCCACTGCACTCATTAATTAAATACAAGAGCTTATAGCAACAAGTAATATTATCTGAGTTCTGCAACCTGAATCTGTGAAACTGATTTATACAACTGAGGTAGTCCAATATGAACTGTGGCCTCTATATGAAATGCAGTGTCATGGTGTCTGGACAGAATTGCCTCTTCATTGGATGAAGAAGAATAACTCTTTTATAGGTATAAATATGATGTTCACTTAAAATGACCATGTGCCAGCAGGCAAAATGAATGAATCTCATTCCCCAAAAGTCGTCAGTTTAAAATATGACTTAAAGCTATGCAGAAGAAAATAGTCAACATGTTTGTCAAGTGCCCAAAAGACTTGTTGTCTGAACATGCTGCTCTTCTAATATAGCCTAAAAACACAGAAAATAAATGTTTCGGAGAAAGACGTTATGAATGTTGTGAAAAAAATCTCTATTTTTGTTATTTATTTTATNTCCAAACAACAACAAAAAAACAAATTAAATAGTCGCGTTCTGTTTGGGGTTCCACATGTGGAAGTCTAATGAATTTCTTTCTTCAGTATGTTTTATCTTGGATAATATCTGAAGTAACTGATAAGTCTACACATAGAACATCTATTCATGATTGTGAATTTTATTGAGCAAGAGGATTGTATATGAACAGTTATGTTGCTGGCAGCTTCTCATCCATTCAAACACACACCCAAAGTCACATATAAATTAAAATAGTGTTTATTTTTATTTTAAAAAATACATTAAATACAAATCATATATGAACAAAACCATTTAAAACATTTCCCTTTCTTAAAGAAAGGCATAGCTGTGTAATATTTATTTTTTAGTAACATGAAAAGCTTCTTAATGAATCAAAATTCTTTCAAATGATAAAAAAAAATGTACAATTACCCGTGAATGGAGAGATCCTTAAAAGTGACTTGCGACTATAAGTGGCCCTAACATTGCACAACAGAATGAGGAACAGTTTTTTTTTTTCTTAACTCAACTTTTCATTAGCTTTAATGTAAGCCAAGGTGGAGCTTTAAAAGTTAGGTTACATTTACCTTAACCAGTGCTGGTCCTTCCTACATGCATACTTTTCAAGTCGTGCTGTCCCTTCCTCACCATCCCTGGGGCCTGCCATGCTAATAACAATATTCTTCATTAGTATTTAGCTTAGCATTAGCATACATCTAATGAATTATAATCTTCTTTTATTATCCATTATCCATATCCAGTATGTTTTTATCATTCGTATGTATTGCTGCCTCCTAGCTAGAAAACCAGATTACAGACACATGATCTAGATAACGTAATAGAAAAGCTAATCGAAATCGAGTTGATTTACAAACAGCTACAGCACAGAAGATTCAAATAAAGTAGAGGCATGGCAATGGTGTAAAAGTAGCTGTTATTCTGAGTATGCAGATTTCTGCTTTGGGCCCCAGACAGGTTAGGAGTGGCACTTAGCTTTAACTTTAATTTTAATTTTAAGCAAATAAGTAAATACATAGCTTAAACCAAAGACTATCTTCAGATTGACTTAGGTAAAATTTAGCTTAGATATCTATCTACTTATCTTAAGAGAAAGTCCCAAGAAACCTGAAGACGTCTCATATTAGACAACTTAACCGAGGACAGAACCATCTCTTACATTATCCTTTTGTACAATGCACTGTTGATATAATATCTAAAATCTCATTAGTGATTATATTCCCAAAATATGTTGAGTTCTATCTATTGCCTGTTGTGCAATCAGTGAGTCACTTAATCCTCAAAAAAAGAGAAAAGGATGAGCTTATATGCCTTTCGTAGATAAATAACTTCAATGTTTCACATGCCTTTTCAGACACAAAGCTGGCCAGAAAAAAAACAAAACAAAAAAAAAACATATATCTATAGAAATATAGAAACGACACAAGTTCAAGGAGGGACAACAATTTTTGTACTTGTTATACTCTTCACCCAAAATCTAGCTGTGAGATAAGAAAAGGTGTAGCACCAACATGTCTTAATCCTTTAAGTCATTTTTTTTGTATATTGTTTGTATAAACATATACATATAGTTTGAACATTTTGTATGTTTTTTTTTTTTTTAAGTTTTTGGGAGGGTGTTGAGGGGTCAAGCTTTTGGCTGATTCTGTGCTACTGAGCTACTGGGAGTGGAGATACCTCTCCGGCACCCTCCATATTTCAAGTCTTTTCTCAGGAGGTCAGACAAAAAAAAAAAAAAAATAATAAAAATAATCCCAACATCCTTACTGTACTATAAAGGCAAGGTATCCAATAGGGTTACTGTACAGCTAATCTGTAAGCTTTTAGTTTGGGTGAAGCAACTGGATAACATTCAAAGTGACAGAGCACTAAACACTAATCATTATTTGTCAAATTTCACCCCTGACATGGTTAAGGCAGTGATTTCAAGAAGGAAAAGAACTGCCAGTGATCATTATCAAGCTTTGGAGCACATACAAAGGTATGCAGTAGTAATGCTAGATATTGCTGCATTTTCTTGCATATTCACTGAAAACTCAGAAGGATAAATATCGTGCATTTGTGCAACTGTTACACAAAATGCACACGATTTCAAAAATACCAAACGTCATTTTCAGCACTGGGAGCAATATCACATCAAGTGCTCTGTGGTGTGTTTTAGTGCATTAAATATATGGTGCATATTATATACATTTGGAATCCACTGGAGAACATGCTGCATGCTGTAGCTTTGTTAAATCCGTTACTCTCTCTTTCTTCCAGCTGAACAAAAAAGCTGGTAGGAAAACAGATATCAAAGAGTCATGTAGTTATTCTCCTACATGGTTAACCTGGGCATAAACCAGCAAGTGATCACACAAGCGTATGCAGTGAATAAAAGAAAATATCTACAATGAAAACAAACAAACAAACAAACAAAAAAAACACTGAAATGACTTTTTGAAAAAGTCCTTCAGTGTGATTAATAGGTCCTAGAATAGCATAAATTGAAACACTTTCATAATGCTCTTAGATGTATTGCGAGATATGGCCACTGTAATAGACTGGGGTAGTTGTTCAGTGAGGGACCAAAGTGCATCAAGTGCTTGTGCTTCAGCTGGAGCCAATGGCAAGAGCAGGCCAACACTACTGAGCATGCCCATTTCAAACAGTCCTACACCAGAAGGGCAGAGACAGGACGCGACGCTACGACAGAGACAGTGATAGTCATGGCAGTGATTTACTCAAAATGCTTCATTTCACCAGAAAAGAAAAAAAGGGCCAACCACATACTTTCAGTCGAACCCATATAGTTAAAAAGCTATCACACATAACCAAAAGGTAATGAAGCCCAAAGAGTAATTGAAACATTTCTTTTGTTAGTGTAATCCAAATGGTGCCCTCATTGGGCTATAATAAAAATAGAATAGCGCAGACCTTCCCCTCCCTCCCTCCCTGCCCCCTCTCTCTACTCCCCTGATGTGTGAAAGTGACCTGATGAGTCCCTGCTCCGGTGCATAGGTGGGGTGCTCAGAAATAGGGCACCACCTTTAAAAATCTCCCTTTCCCCGTTTTCACTGTGGATTTATACCGTTTAGAGGGGATCTTCCTCCCTCTCCCATTTTCCTTCAGTCTCTCCTGTGTTTCTCATTTATTTTCCTGGTTATAACAGTGGACTTGGTTGTGTTCTTTGCCCTCGTAGCCTGGTAGAGGCTGTCCATACTTGTCCACACACCAACACTGACCACGTTTATGGCCTTTGGATGGACGACACTGCAGGGAGACAGTAAGGGAGGGGAGAAATGGATGGGAGTATTATGTTAGAGACATGTATACGTAAAGAAAACAGCCTCCAAATGGAGGAAGGAATAGACATGGGCACAAAACACATTTCTCCCAGCATATCTCACCCAGGTGACAGAGAATAACACCAACACTAGAAACTAGAGTGAGAGAGACAGTAAGACTGAGACAGAGAGCAAGACAGGGGAAGTATATAACTTTCCTAAATAACAGTACTGGTATAGGAAAATTTATTTAGCTATTAATTGTTAGTTATTTTTCTCTCGTTATAATTTCAGACAGTATGGAAACACCATACTTTACCTTTTTCACTATTTCTCTCTCTTTTTCACTCATTTTGGCTGTGAGTCAAAAATGGGGCAAATCAAATATCACATATGAGGGAAGAATGTATTGCTGCCATTGGCTCAGTGTGCATATGTGCATGTATGGGTGTGTGTGTTGGGCTCAGCTACAAATGTCTATTTGCATTTGTTGTACAACCCCATTTCCAAAAAAGTTGGGACGCTTTGTAAA